>ML434030.1:12510-61193 GCA_005239525.1 Nicotiana knightiana | reverse complement strand
TTTCCTGAAGGAAAGAACCTTGCCAGAAATTTTCTCGCCAAATCGTTCCATGTTGTAATGGAATTAGCTGGTTCTGCCTTCAGCCATCGCTTTGCTTCGCCCAATAGAGAGAATGGGAAAAGCGTAAGCCTCACATAATCTGGCGTGACCCCATTAGTGATATAAGTATCACTGATTTCCAAGAAATTTAGAATGTGCTGTTGTGGATCCTCGTGTGGAAGACCCATAAACTGCCCGTTTGCATGAAGTAGCTGGATCATGCTCTGTTTAAGCTCAAAGTGCCCAGTGATTCTGGGCTTCACTATGCTGGAGGTAACATTTGCAATACTGCGCATTGCTACCTCCTGAACCGCCATTTGTTTCTCCTCTTCCATGTTTACAGGAAATTGGAAGAAGTCTTGAATATTAGATGTATCTCTTGCCTCTCGCAATCTCCTGTGAAATGATCTCTCAGGTTCGGGGTCAAAGCCGTCAAGTCTGTCTTGGCTTCTAACCCTGCGCATTCAATCGAAGTTCCTGAGATTAGAGAAAAAATCACGTGACGTTAGACTTAATAAATTAACAATTAAAGCAAGTAAGTAGAAAGTAGTCTATATTCAAGTCCCCGGCAACGGCGCCAAAAACTTGTTGGTTGATTTCCCAATGCACACGCAAGTGTACGTGGTCGACAAGTAATATAGGATTTTAAGTCCAGATATCGTACCCACAAGGACTTGTGTAAACTACTTGCTAAATCACTCTAATCGTTATCTAATCAAGCCAAAATAAAATCAAGGATGCAACTATTTTATACTAAGATTCTATGAAATAACTAATTATCAAGTGACAAGAATTATTGTTATGTATTCAGTAGAGACAAATATTCCAGGGTTGTGATCTATTCACCACTCGTATTGCATTCTAATTAACTCTCCCTTTCATATAATTCACTCATGGTTGCTAATTAATCGATAAACGCTCTCATAGCCTTCTCCCGAAGCACTACTCGCCTATTCTCAATAGATTAACGCCTATATTCCTATGAAATTAATCTATTAGAACGCACTAAGATTACGATGTTTAATTAAGCACGGTGACTAGGTATATTCCTATCCTAACCACAAATCCGCTCCCCTGAAGGGTTAAGATCGCGCTCTCTTCAATTCTTCTCTAATCTATATACGGCTTTCCCAAGCATAACATAGATAGTATATAGAACCTAACTGCTGGCCAAACAATTAAGCAATTAAACACAGAATTGAAGAAACAACCATATATTGAGTAAACTATATTCAAGGTTAAATTAATGTCGAATAACAATATCCATGGCTAAACCACAACCCCAGAACAATGGGTGTTTAGCCACTCATGCTATAGTCAAACAATTGCATAAGTGTTGCATGAATTGAAAATACTAGAATAAGATGAAGAAAACTGATAATCCTTGCTCCTTCACTGATCTTGTGTGTGTAATTTCTCTCAAAAAAATGCCTCCCCCCTAAAGATGTGTTCTTGGGTCTATTTATATGGTTGGGATAAACCCTAACCGTGTAAGAGACTTCTATTCTCACTTGGAAACACTTAAAAACCTTTAAAACTCGGAGTTCACTGAAACAGGTACCCAGGCGTTTGAAGGGTAACACCTGGATAACGCCTGGTACACCCTAGCATTTGGAGGATAACGCCTGGCTAACGCCAGGCACCCCCTGGCGTTTGGAGGATAACGCCTGGCTAACGCCAGGCACCCCCTGGCCTTAAGAGCCAAACGCCAGGCTTGTCCCGGATCGCTCCTTTTCAACTCTCNTTGCATCCGTTTAGCTCCGTTTCCATTTCCAATTCACCTACACATAAAATAAACCCCATTAGGCACATACGACGTGTATTTTTATCATTAAAGCACATAAAATGCAAGGTATATAATGCTTAAAATCATGAATTCTAGCCACGCATCACTCTCTCTTCTCTTTCTCTTCTAATTGTGATAATCACGGGTCTATCCGGCTGTAAGCCAAGACTAGATATTGAACTGCACTTGCTTTACATTTTGTGCTTTCTTCCTTCACTGGTATGTCTCTGATTATATTTCAAAACCTAAACTCTATGTGTTTCATTATTGACCTATTTCATTGACCATGAATTCAACATGTTTTCATGTTTACTACTTTGCTTAGCGTGTTTAAGTTTTGTCCTATTCAATGTATAATTAACATGTATACACTTCGCTTAATTATTTGATGCCTAACCAGTCTATTTGTTGACTTCTATTTAATCCCTTAACTATGTGATTATGTTGGTTACTTGATGTATGTGAATTGACCCTACATGTATGCCTAATCATGTCTAAGAAATTTCTTGTTTTCCACATTACATCTGTGATCTATGTCTAGCTACTTATTGTCCATGACTAACCTGCTAAGTCTTTAAGACCCTAGATGTTTTATGCAGTTGTTGTCTGTATGTTTCCATGTACCCCAATGTGATTCCTATGTGTTCCCAACCCCCTTTCATCCCTGTGTGACATTGGTTTGATGAATTTCTATGTGCTCTATGACTGATTGACTATGTGCTGAACTTGCTCTCTTAAGAACTGATTTCAAAATGTGTTCTTACTATTCTCTTAAATGATTTTCACTCTTAGCCTCCTCTTAAAATTGGTTTCTATCCCAGAAAATCTTTTAAAGTTATACTGTTTTTCACTAAGTCTTTCAAAACTATGTCAAACACTCCCACTTTAATCTTAGGTCAATAGGTTCTGCCCCTCCAATGTGTGTACTGCCTAGGAATCCCATGAGATTCCTCCGAACTATGGCACACTAGGGCTGGCCATTCCACATTGCACATATTTAGTCCCTATTGGGAAAAATATGGGTATGAGCACTGCCCAGGATCCTTGAGGTCCTTAGGGAACTCTGACACACATGGACACAAAATTGGCTATGAAATCTTTGGCATTTGAGACTACTGAAGGCCTGGCATTCCCAGGTTTGCCTTGGTCATGTTTCAGGCTCCCTATAGCTTAATTTATAGTTTATTTATGTAATTTATTCAATCATTGGTCTGTAATAATTATTTGTAAACATATATTGGGGTGACTAATGAAAATGGAGGGTAGTTGTATGATACTGTGGGTAAAGCCGACTAGAAATCATGTCTATAGGCTTTACATTCTTCAAATCTGCATTAGAAATCATGTTCTAGGGTTGACGTGTTTATTTTCATTCAAACCATGTTAAATCTGTGTGCATTAGATATCCTAATCTTAGGGTCTTCACGTTTATTGCTTCATTATACTACATATCACTATTCCATGCTTTAATTCTGCATGGGTTAATAATCTTGGCTTAATAAAAAATAGTCATTCTCTGTGTGCATTCGATATCCTATTCTTAGGACTCTGTTTGCATCTGTTTTGAATCATGTCTATTTCGACTAGATAAATAATTGTCCATGAAAAGGTTTTAAAACAGCCTCACGCGTAGGTATCATTGTCTCTAAATACAAATTAGTATAAATCACCTGTTATAGTCTGTATCGCCTAGATCCAGCATGCTTATAGGTTGAATAATCTCAAACTGTTTAAATAGATCCTGTAATTGAGATTGCATATAGTCCCATGCATAGGCAAGCCTTAGGTGATTAAGGTCTTTATATAAAACTGGAAACTGCATTTTTTGATTGTTTACTGCTAAGTTTTTACAGGATTTAAAATCAGTAGGCAAACTGATTTGGACCCTGCCATTGAGTTTGCAAAACATTGTTGCATATTCTGTACACTAATGTTCACCTAGACATCCTGTCCTAGGACGCTTTCTCTGAAATTACCTGAATTTGTGTTTGAGGCGTGCTTCTTATTTGTCTATATATGTGGAGGCAAACATGAGCCCCTTAACTGCTTCCCCTATTTGATTGTCCTATGTGTTATTTGCTGTCGCCTAGATTTTTCCCTTTTGAATACCTTAGGGGTTGTCTAGAACTGCCTAGATTTAGAGGTCCTAAACTCCTCCGGGACCACAAGGAAGGGACGGGTAACAGTACGCTTAGAGTTCATTAATCAACTCGCTTATATAACCGCTAAGGGGTGGGATAATGGGTAGAAATGATATGATGACCTATGCGCTAATGCAACGTGTAGCCCCTCATTGAGGAGTGATGACCGGGCATTGCATGGATATGATCCTATAGGATAAACAACTTAGGACCCCTTTCACCCATTTACATATGTGTGCTTAGACTGTTAATCTGTTAAAACCTTTACTTGCTTACATATGTGTGCTTAGACTGCTTATTTGCACCTGATTAACTCACAAAGTAAGTTTGGCCGGGACCCACAGTGGTGGACTTCGAGGGGTGACTAACACCTTCCCCTTGAAGTAACTTCAAGCCCTTACCTAATCTCTGGTTATACAATTAGTGTTATAAATGACTCGTAATAAGTTCCCTAAAGCATCTTAATTCGTTAGGTGGCGACTCTTCAAATTCCTTACATCCCTTTTTCCCAAAAGGAAATGAGTAGTCCCAATAATGTCAAAAACCTTGACTAATCCAAAAGGAGAGGAAAAAGAGGGGCGCGATAACATGGCGACTCTGTTGAGGATTCCAGGCTTTTACCATTACAAACCGCTTTGTGAATTTGTCTAAATGTGCTTTAATTTTTGTTAATGCTTGCACCATTTCCCCTTCCCCTTTATGTGCAATTAATTGTTTACTTTCCCAAGTATTTATTTTCCCAAAATGAAACTGACATGTTTCTTGTTTCCTTTGTAACCGATTTTCAATTATAACTGCTGTATTTATCGCTTTCATAATGTGTAAATACGTGACAACATGTTGTTTATTGCTTATTTATTGCTGCATAATCATGCTCAACATCATATTCCACTCGTGCCTAAAAAAATCCTATAGCAACGCTTGATGAGTGGTTGCGCTCTTCCTATTTATATCACCCCTAAATTCGGAAATGCTTATTTGCGGTAAAACCAGTCGATCAGCGGTGCAGTCGATGGTTCCATGCCTCCCCCCCTCGAATTTTCCGCTCGAGGGTACCGGTATAAAACTACATAGAAACCTTACTCTTATTATATTGTGCATGCATCATGGTCAAACCTAGCCGGGTTAATGTGTCGCCCGCACAATAACCCTTTAAGACAGCCTTATCCAAAAGTCCACCGGGGTTTTCATAATCCCAATGGACACGATCACGTTCTATGCATTAATTTGGAGAACTAAATGCATGTATGCTAATCATAAGTGTATAAATAGTCGAGTCTAGTGGGGAGGGCCTAACCATTTTTGTCTTGCAGAAAATGAGGCAAGAAGTCCCCAGATTCGGTATGGTCAGCAGTATTCCACCAATACTCCTAGACTGGTGGGAAGATCTTTCCTCGAGTGACAATAAACATGTGAAGAAGGTCCTTCTGGGACCAAATAGGCTAGATTTACCTTTTTCTTTCATAAATGCAATAAGTCCAAGTGTCATTTCATAAATGTAATAAGGCCAAGTGCCATTAGTGACTTATTTCCTATTTGTTATTTTAGTATCGTTTTGGGATTCGTCTATTTACATTAATGAAATGAGGCATTTTGTCATCTAAGTTCTCCAAATCAACTTGTCACTAGGCCTACCTCGGGCACAACGAGGCTCCCAAATTAAGACGGGCATTTACATTCCTGCAATATGTGTTTAAATGCTGCAAATACTTTCATCATAACCCTCAGTGACTTGTTACCTTTTTATTTTATTTCTTTTGATTATTCCCCTTCCCCAAAGGTTGGTTCGTGCATTATGACATCATCAACATATCATACAAGATCTAGGGGCCCTCCACATTCTCTTCCTCCTAGTCCACCCAAAAGCAAAGGCAAGGGCAAGATGGAAGACTCAAATAACATCAGAAAAAAATGCTACACCAGTTGAACACCCAGAGGCTTCGAACAGTCGGGGTACTCAGGTCCAGAATGATGCTGTGTCGCAACTTGAACAAAGGCTACTGAAACTTCAAGGACAACTTGTGTAACGATCCGCCCGACCGTTTTGCATTGTCAGACCCCGTTTCCCTATTTGAAACTTCCCATAGCGGCTAATTTTGATTTATGATTTGTGGGGGGCGGGTGTTCCAGGATTCAGAAGTGTTTAGAGCAATATTGGAACACTTGGTTCCTTCAGGTTGGCCTTTAAGGCCAAGTTTGACTTCGGTCAACATGTTTAGTAAACGACCTCAAAATCGAGTTTCGATGGTTTCAGTAGCTTTGTATGATGATTTCGGACTTGGGCGTATGTTCGGAATGGGTTTCGGATGACCCGGGAGCGTTTCGGCGCCCAATATTGAAATAAGAGTTCCTTAAGTTCCTATTGTGGTTTGGGACGTGTTTTTGTGTTATCAAGGTCCGAACGAAATTCCAAGATCGAGAATAGTTCCTTTTTTTCATTTAGGACTTGCCTGCAAAATTTGGTATCATTCTGAGTAGTATAGGTCGGTTTGGCGCATTGTTATCGAATTCAAGAACTTAAAGTTCTTAAGTTATGATTACAGGGGTTTTGGGATGTAATTTTGAGTTTTAGCGTTGTTTTGAGTGTTCTGAAGGCTCGATCGAGTCCGTATTATGATTTGGGACTTGTTGGTATATTTGGACGGGGGCTCGGGTGGACCCAAGTGCCTCCCAAACACCACACGAGGCCAAAAACCGGCTGAAATAGCTACTGGTGCACCTGTTCTGGTGTGACCGCAGGTGCGGTTGCTCAGTCGCAGGTGCGGGACCGCTCTTGCGGTCCCAGCCTCGTAGGTGCGACCCCCAGCGGGTAGACCATTTCTCGCAGGTGTGGAGAAAGTTCCACAGGAGCGGAGCCGTGGGTGCGGTCTCCTCTCCGCAGGTGCGGGCCCAGGCTTCCTCGTCCATTTCCGCAGGTGCGAGCCTTTACTCGCAGGGCGGTCCTTGAGCCGCAGGTGCGGAACCACTTTCAGGAAATGTGTTTAAAATACGGGATTCTTCATTGTTTCTTCATTCCTTCCTCCATTAAAACACTTTGAGAGTTTGGGAAAAGGGCTCCAGGACCCAACCACTGAGAGGTAAGTAAATTCTACCCCAAAGTTAGTTTGATTCATGAATTCTTAGTTAAGTTAACCTTATTAATTAAAAAAAATCAAGAATTGGGTAGTAACCTAGGGTTTTTGGGAATTTAGAGAATTACCCGTCAATTAGCTATGAAATCAAGTAAAAATCATGTATTAACGATCCTTAAGTTATGGGCGAGTGGTTCCTTCGTGAATTTTCAGAATCTGAGCATGCGGACCCGGGGTGAATTTTGGGATTTCTTCAAGAATGATGAATTTACTAAATAAGTAGGAGAATTTCCATACTTTGAGCATAAATTGATGTATTTGTATAACATTCGGCTAGTTTCGAGTCCTCGGGTGTAGAGTTTAGAGTTTCGGGCGCGTTCTTGGTCCGGGGAGTAGATTCGACACGAGGTAAGTCTCTTTTCTAACCTCATACGAGGGAATTGTCCCCGTAGGTATTTTAAATGCTATATGTGATAAATGTGGGGGCTACGTACGTACAAAGTGACGAGATTCCATACGTAGCGGCTATTATTATTATGTCCGGGTAGTTAGGCCCACATCATGCCTTGTGTTTTACTTGATATGAACTATATGCTTAATAAATTAAATGTTACATACGGCTTATTTCCCTGAGATCATGGAATTTGAGAAAAAATTGTAAGGAATTGTTTACTGAAAAGTAATCTAAGGAATAGTGTGTGTGCATGTGACCGCTTCGCAATTTACATTCCGCGAGCGGAGTGTGATTTTCCCCATTTTTATGGGAACGGGCCGTACACCACGGTGGATTGGAAGATGCATTTATGGTTCTGGTCATTCGATCCTCGGCAATGCATAGAGAGGATTACTTTATGGCAAAGATGCACTTTTGGTTCGGGCCATTTGATCCTCGGCAGTGCATAGATGTGAGTACTTTATGGAAAGGTGCACTTATGGTTCGGGCCGTTCGACCCTCGGCAGTGCACAAACACGACCATCTTATGACTCCGGCTGGTTGTCCTTATCCTGCGCATGATTTATTTGTTACTAAATTCATGGACACTGTTTTGACTGATATTTGGGGAAAGGGGAAGTAGTAATTGTCTATTTATTTATAGTACTTCCTTGGATTTCAGTACCGTATATATATTTGCTGCTTCACTGCCTTTACATGCCTACTGTTTTCATCATATTCTGTTGATTTATACTGTTGGACCTTAGTGAGTGTCCAGTCGACCTCTCGTCACTACCTCTTCGAGGTTAGGCGGGATACTCACTGGGTACACATATATATTTATGTACTCATGCTACGCTTCCGTACTTAATTGTACATGTTCTGAGGCTGGTGCATCTGGTTGTCAGACCGGAGCTTGATTTTTATTATAGACGGACCTGATTTCACGGTGAGCTGCGTTCTCCTGGCGATCTCCGGCAGCACCATGGGGTTTTCTTTTGCTTATTTCCCATCTATTTCTTTCAGACAGTGGGACTGTATATTATATCTTTTGTATATTTTGTTAGTATGCCCATAGGACTTGTGACACTAGTTCTTGGGACACACGTGATAGTATTTATGGATTACGGGTCTGTATATATATTGGCTCACGCCTCCCCATGACCACTTTTGATTAAAAACTGGCTAATTATCCTTGTCGATTTATGTTTAAGTTTTAAAAATGGAGTATATGTTGAAATGTTTAATCTAATAAAAAAGAACTCTTAGTAAATTGAGTGTTGGCTTGTCTGACCCCGTTGTTGAGCGCCATCACGACCTAAGTTAGGATTTTGGGTCGTGACAACTTGAGCATGTTCGGAACCTAGCAAACTTGTCCTTCTCACTTAGTGTTCCGGATGTCAGCCACCCGAACACTCAAAACCCCGCACCACCTCAGAATACCCCCAACAAACAGAATCCTCCTGCTACTCACCACTATATAACTCCACTGCAAAATCAAACCATCCCACCACAATACCAACAGAACACCTGTCACACTCCCCGAAACACCCCACCCATTATTCCTGAACCACAAAACTCCACCAACGATCACCTCTATGCTCAGACACCAGGCCACCAGAATAACCCCATATACGTGGAGGCTCTACCTCACTCCACTTAACCCATATCTTACACACCAGAATCCAGTGAGAAGGATACGCTTATTAGGAACTTGGTCGAAGAACTCAAGAAATTGACTAGCCGAGTTCAAGGCATGGAATGAGGTAAGGGGATCGAAAGATTGAATTATGAAGATCTCTGTATACAGCCTGATGTAGAACTACCAGAGGGTTACAAACCTCCCAAGTTCGAGATGTTCGACGGTACTGGTGATCCCAGGGTCCATTTTAAGACATATTGTGACAAACTGGTCAGAGTTGGAAGAGACGAAAAAATCCGGACGAAATTGTTCATGAGGAGCCTCACAGGGGATGCCTTGTCTTGGTACATCATCCAGGACCCCATGAAGTGGCCTAATTGGGTGAGTATGGCCTCGGATTTCATGGATCGATTCAAGTTTAAAACGGAAAATGCACCGGACATATTTTACATCCAGAATCTCAAGAAGAAACCCACTGAAACCTTTCGCGAGTATGCCACTCGTTGGAGGTCAGAAGCGGCCAAGGTTAGGCCGGCATTAGATGAAGAACATATGAACAAATTCTTCGTCAGGGCACAGGACCCGAAATATTACGAAAGACTGATGGTAATTGAAAATCACAAGTTCTCTGACATCATCAAGGTGGGTGAAAGGATTGAAGAGGACATCAAGAGTGGGATGGTCACAAATTTTGAAGCACTACATGCTACCAACAAAGCACTGCAGTCTGGTGGTATATCCAAGAAGAAAGACGTAGGAGCAGTAATGGTTGCACAGGGACCCAAACCTCCACTGATGTATCGAACCTCTCCACTCGCATATCAAGCACCTCCACCGACATATCAACCATCACCTCCACCTACATATCAACCCACATCTCCCAGATATTCCCAACCAGCCACTGCCTATCACACATCAACTCCCAACCATCTCACTTTCAGTCATCTCCAGCTCGCCAAAACTTCCCAAGACCTCGGCCAAACTTTGACCGCAGGCCACCTAAACAGTATACCACCGTTGTCGAGCCCATTTACGAGCTGTATGAAAGGCTAAAAGCTGCTGGTTACGTCACTCCCACTCTTGTTGTAGCCACAAATAATCCATCCCAATGGTTCAATCCAAACAAAACATGTGCATACCATTTTGACATGAAAGAACATACCATCGATGAATGCCGCTCGTTGAAGGATAAGATCTAGGCTCTGATCGACAACAAAATCATTCAAGATAAGGAAGCTGCTCCTAATGTTCACAATAACCCCCTCCCCGATCACAGGGGTGGAGGTGTCAATGTGATAGAAATAGATGAAGATTGGGACCCAGAGGGGTCAATCGGGTTGATCAAAGAAGGTGACGATCCCAAGAAACCGGTGGTTACTCTCAACCCCATCTACAGCCGCCAGACTATCCCGGTAATTGAAGGTAGAAGAAGGCTTGGTGGAGAAACTCACCACCACATCGAGCGTCTCAATGCAATAGACAATGATAAGTGGTGGAATAGTAAGATTCAAAGCATAATGAATTGGAGCGGATACGAACCCGGCAAGGGTCTCAGTAAGAATCTTCAAGGCATTTCCGAGCCTATACGGCTAAAGCGCCACGACACTACCTTTGGACTGGGCTATCAGTACACTTGGCAAGAGTAAGATGACTGGTCGCCACCATGGCACGGTCCTTACTATCTATTGGAGCAACCCATACCGCACTTGGAACAGACTTCCAGCAAGCTGACGTCATATGGGGACCAGAGGAGGAGGAAGCATTAGAAGCCTTAAGGAACTTATTCTTGGAAGATGAGGATATGGATTGTTGTGTCATCGTTGAGGAGGAGAAGGAGGAAGGCCCTACCATCCAAGCTGTGAGCAAGGGATTGTTCCTCAAAAACTGGACTGTCAGACCATCTAGGGCCCGATGAGTCCCGGGGTAGCAAGGCTGAACAAACACTATTTTTTTTATTTGCTAATGATTTCCTTTTCGCATTTTTCTGTTTTAAATAAAATCCCCAGTATTCCAAAACATTTGTTTAAATCATTGAAAATCACTTTTATGTTTCAATGAATCAGTATTTATTATTATTATTATTTTTTCTCTCATACTTTTACCTATACAACATTACTATTTCATGTCTTGATGAACCAATGACTGTGACATGCAATGAGATAACGCAACAAAAGGATAGTGATTCAGAAGAAGATATCATACCCGAGGAAATCGTCAGAGAAGTAGAGGACTTTGAGAACAAGCCTAAGTCCAATCTGGACGAGACCGAGGTAGTCAACTTGGGAGATTCAGAGACTGTCAAAGAAACCCGCATTAGCATCCACCTGCACCGCCAGAGAAAGAAGAGTATACACAATTCCTGTAGGAGTATGAAGACGTATTTGCATGGTCGTACGGTGATATGAACGTATTAAGTAAATCCATTGTGGCTCACAAATTTCCCACAAACCCGATGTGACCACCGATGAATTCCACAGCCTACAGACCTCAGATGAACAAAGCTGTAGAAGCCGCCAACAAGAATATCAAGAAAATACTGAGAAAGATTGTAGAAAATCACAAACAGTGGCACGAAAAGCTGTCATTTGCCTTATTGGGATACCGCACCACAATCCGCACATCAACCGGGGCAACTCCTTACTTATTGGTTTATGGTACGGAAGCTGTTATTCCTACCGAAGTGGAGATTCCTTCCTTGAGAATCATACGAGAAGTTGAGCTCAGCGACGCAGAATGGATAAGGAGCCATTATGAGCAACTAGCTCTCATAGACGGGGAAAGAATGAATGCAGTGTGTCACGGACAACTTTATCAGAATAGAATGACCAGAGCCTTCAACAAAAGAGTGAAGCCTAGACAGTTCACACTGGGGCAGCTGGTGTGGAAGAAGATCTTTCCGCATCAAGATGAAGCCAAAGGGAAATTCTCTCCCAAATGCCAGGGTCCATACATGGTTCACAGGGTATTGATAGGAGGAGCTCTCATACTTGCAGAATTGGACGGAGAAGTCTGGCCAAAATCGATCAATTCAGATGCAATCAAGCGATACTATGTGTAACTCTTTATGCTTTCTCAAATGATGTAAATTGACCTACGCTCGAACTGATTCCCGTTTAAGAGGGGATACGTAGGAAGCCCTGTGGGTTCGCTCACAAACCAATAAAAATATTATTTTCCCCCATAATTGGAAACTGGGGCAGAATTTTGAGAAGGACCCTCAAAATTCCGAAGTAAGGTCAGCCGATCGCAGCATGTACAACAGTCAGAGATGTCAATCCATCTAACTGGGGCAGAATTTTGAGGAGGACCCTCAAAATTACATAGCAAAAGAGGTTGCAATGTCTCAGATCTTGTCACGGTCGTCGGTTCATCTAAAATTCTTAAAGTATATTTTTACTATGTCTTTACAAAACTATGCATGCTTTCTTATAAGGTAACTCTGTTTAGCCAAATGCTACCCCGATAATGCAAATAGGATCATCAAACCAAGCAAAGCCAGCGGAGACACGAATCAACCTCTCTACAAAACTCACGATTTTTCTTTGGATGCAGGGACAAAGGATAGACATGCCGCAAAGTCATAATCCTCACAACAATCGCGTTATCAAAATTTGCTACCAACTAAGAAATTCTGCTACTATCTGCTATTCATTCTACTTTCTGCATAAGGCTAAACGCTGCCTTCCCTTGCATAAGGCTAATCTCTGCCTTCATCCTGCATGAGGTTAAGCTCTACCTCCCCCATTTGCATAAGGCTAAACTCTTCCTTCCCTTTGCATAAGGATAATCTCTTCCTTCATCTGCATAAGGCTAATCACTTCCTTCACCTTGCATAAGGCTAATCTCTGCGTTTATCCTGCATGAGGTTAAGCTCTAACTCCCCCATTTGCATAAGACTAATCTCTGCCTTCATCTGCATAAGGCTAATCGCTGTCTTCACCTTGTATAAGGCTAATCTCCGCCTTCATCTTGCATGAGGTTAAGCTCTACCTCCATATCTGCATAAGGCTAACCTCTACCTTCCATTTGCATAAGGCTAACCTCTGCCTTCCCTTTGCATAAGGCTAATCTCTGCCTTCATTTGCATGGGACTAAGCCCTGTCCCGCATCTTGGATGAGGTTAAGCTCTACCTCCGCATCCTGCATGAGGCTAAGCTCTGCCTCCATCTGCATAAGGATAATCTCTGCCTTCATTTGCATGAGACTAAGCTCTGTCTCCATACCTGCATGAGGCTAAGCTCTGTCTCTAATTTACATTCTTTAACCGAGACTAAGCGTTGTCTCTTCGGCATTATCTACTTTGCTCTCCTTTCGGGCTAAGATCTACCCTTCACAAGACTAAGCCTTGTCTTGTTGACATCATATTATTGCATCTCATGGACTGAAATATCGCCAACATATCCAAAGGCATCACAGTCTAAAGGAATCATCCTCATAGCCGGAAGACACCATGTCATGGCCTGAGGATCTCTCTCGACTTGCATATCATTATTCAAAGGCGTCATAGTTCAGAGGCACCATCTTCATGGCCCGAGAATATCATTTCATGGCCTTCAAATTTCTCATTGAACAATTCATGGCCCAGGGTGTCATGGTCTAAGGACGTCATCCTCAACCGTCCGAAGACAACTTTCATGGTCCGAAGGGAATCTACATCATGTTTAAATTTCCGCACAATATATGCTCGTAGTATCTCTATTTACAGGTGACCCGGTAAGCAACTGTTATCCCAGCGGGAGCGATCTCGCTCCAGTTCCTTCAGTTATCTCAAAACCTAGCCTCTCACCATAACCAATCCTTTGCCTATCCCGAAACATTGTGTCTGTTCTTGTGATGAATTCATCGATATATTTCGCCGATGAATCCAGAACTACACACGACCTGATTCCTATAAAACCAGGGATATATAGGCAGCTCAGGAGCCAGAGTACGACCTGAATCTTTCAAACCGTTTCACTCGGTCAAAATTGGCCATCATATCTTTACCTGATAACTCCTTTATCCTTTCCGAGTAAAGAGGGGTAGCTGTTGATACCCAATTTTTACCAAAATAATTTTTTTTAATTGCATATATGCCTTCAAAATCATGCATTGGCATCAATTGGTATTTTTCCACAATTTCATATTTTTATTAATTTGCCTAGTATTTTATTTCAAATAAATAATTATAAGATTGCATCACAAATGATTTTAAAATATTTCTTGATTTAATATTACTATTATGGTCCTATTGAGTCCAAATCATTCTATAAATAGCCAAATTGGCACCTTTTTGGCTATAATTGCAATAACTTTGCAACTATAGCTCATGCATATAATTTTCGTGTTATTTTTACCAGAAATTAGTCTTTTGTATTTTTAAATACTAAATAACCATTTTTAAAAATCTCTATGCATGAAATTCATTTTTTTATAATTAGTAATTATTTTACAAATTATTTTAATTAATTTATTTCGGGTATTTAACAAATAACCTTGTTTAATTTCAATTTCAGCCTAATTAATTCAGTCCAAACACCCTTATAAACCAGTCCAATAACCCAGGCCCAAGCCCTTACCTAACCCGACCCAACACCCTAACAAATCCTGGCTGTTGATCATTTTTTATCAACGATCCAGATCACTCATTTCCTTAATTAAACCTAAAGACTACCCTCCCAAACCCCTAATTTCCCTCTTCTCACCCCGCCATCACCCCTTCCCCTTCTCTCTCAAACGCTCTCTAGGAAAACCCTAATTTCCCCCGCTGTCACCGGCTTACACTGCAATTCCATGGTGTTTCTTCATCACCTCAGGACTCTACCAGCCTCCTATTTGCTATCGTTTATACTTCTCTTAGATCCTTGAGAGGATCTCAAGGGACCTAGGCGGTTCTGGTTTGCTCCTTTTGATTTCTCGCTTGTTTTAGGCTGTTTGCTCGACCTTGAGTAAGAATTTCTCTTATTTTTGTTACGAATCTGTAATTTTCAATGCCTATGTTCTCATCTCTGCTATGCTTTCTAAAACCCTAATTTTTTTCTCCGATATTCTCAGATCTGTACAGATCTGAGACGGATTGAACATATTTCGCATATTTTCCTTGAAAGTTTTCTGGTTTTCAACTGTTTTCCCATTTTTTTCCTAAACTAGGGTTTGCTATAAGTCATCTTCTCAAAGGGTTTCTGATTTTTTAATGATTAATCGATTATTCTTAAGTTTTCTTGATTGACTTATGCTAAGGTGGCCTAAACCCTAGTCGATTATGTGAAAACCCTAATTTTCTGATGTTTTGCTTCTATTCTGAATTTTTCCATGTTACCCGTTGCATTGTTTCATTCTGTGTTTGAATTACATGATTTTCTTTTGTCAAATTCATTGCTTTGTGATTTTTTCCCTAACTAATCTTTATTAGGGTTTTTGAATTAATTTTTCGGCTAATTTTCCTGTGTTTATGAAGTCTTACTTAGTCTATTTTTATTTATGGGAATTGATATATTCTTTCCAGAATTGTTGTTAATCTGGTTGATTGATTTGCTCGGTTAAGAATCTGTATTCCTAAGTCTTGCCTGTTTCTATGATTACGACCTTAAATTAGTCGTTCTTGCCTTATTTGATTGCCTGTATATTTACTGATTCCTTTACATGATTCTTTCCTTAATTAGACCCCTTTATTTGGTCTGGTTTGAACCTCTTGCCTTGATTAATCCCTGTCCTTACCGTTGGGTAATTACCCCTTAATTAGGGGAGAATTTAATGATTTTATGCATGATTGATTATGTAGTTTTCCCTAATTGTTGAATAATTGATCTTTTACCTTATTCTGTCTAATTCCTGACTACTATATATACTCTCCTTTATTCTCACTTCTTACAAAAACACTAGTTCGACGAACAAAAAGTTAATAACACACACCTACACTCAAGCTCTCTCTTCTCTTTATCTTCTAATTATGATAATTACTGGTCTAGCCGGCTGTAAGCCAAGACTAGATATTTAACTGCACTTGCTTTACATTCTGTGCTTTCTTCCTTCACTGGTATGTATCTGATTAGATTTCAAAACCTAAACTCTATGTGTTTCATTACTGCCCTATTTCATTGACCATGAATTTAACCTGTTTTCCTGTTTACTGCTTTGCTTAACATGTTTAAGTTCTGTCCTATTCAATGTATAATTAACATGTCTACACTTCGCTTAGTTATCTGATGCCTAACCAGTCTGTTTGTTGACTTCTATTTAATCCCTTAACTATGTGATCCTGTTGGTTACTTGATGTATGTGAATTAACCCTACATGTATGCCTAATCCTGTCTAAGACATTTCTTGTCTTCCACATTACATATGTGATCTATGTTTAACTGCTTATTGTCCATGAATAACATGCTAAGTCTCTAAGACCCTAGATGTTTTATGCAGTTGTTGTCTGTATATTTCCTTTATACCCTATCCTGGTACCCCCAATGTGATTCCTATGTGTTCCTAACCCCTTTTCATCCCTGTGTGACATTGGCTTGATGAATGTCTATGTGCTCTATGACTGATTGACTATGTGCTGAACTTGCTCTCTTCAGAACTGATTTCAAAATGTGTTCTTACTATTCTCTTAAATGGTTTTCACTCTTAGCCCTCCTCTTAAAACTGGTTTCTATCCCAGAAAATCTTTTAAAGTTATACTGTTTTTCACTAAGTCTTTCATAACTATGTCAAGCACTCCCACTTTAATCTTATGTCAATAGGTTCTTCCCCTCCAGTGTGTGTACTGCCTAGGAATCCCATGAGATTCCTCCGAACTCTGGAACACTGGGGCTGGCCATTCCACACTGCACATATTTAGTCCCTGTTGGGAAAAATCTGGGTGTGAGCACTGCCCGGGATCTTGAGGTCCTTAGGGAACTCTGACACACCTGGACACAAAATTGGCTATGAAATCCTTGGCATTTGAGACTACTGAAGGTCTGGCATTCCCGGTTTGCCTTGGTCCTGTTTCAGGCTCCCTATAGCTTAATTTATAGTTTATTTATGTAATTTATTCAATCATTGGTCTGTAATAATTATTTGTAAACAGATATAGGGGTGACTAATGAAAAGAGAGGGTAGTTGTATGATACTATGGGTAAAGCTGGGTAGATATCATGTCTATAGGCTTTACATTCTGCAAATGTACATTAGAAATCATGTTCTAGGGTTGACGTGTTTATTTGCATTCAAACCATGTTAAATTTGTGTGCATTAGATATCCTGATCTTAGGGTCTTCACGTTTATTGCTTCAGTATACAACATATCACTATTCCAGGCTTTAATTTTGCATAAGTAGTTTCACTTAGAGATCCGGCTACTAGGTTAATAATCCTGCCTTAATAAAAAATAGTCAGTCTCTGTGTGCATTAGATATCCTGTTCTTAGGACTCTTTTTGCATCTGTTTTGAATCATGTCTACTTTGACTAGATAAATAACTGTCCATGAAAAGGTTTTAAAATAGCCTCACGCATAGGTATCATTGTCTCTAAATACAAATGAGTATAAATCAGTTGTTATAATTTGTATTGCCTTGATCCAGCATGCCTATAGGTTGAATAATCTCAAACTGTTTAAACAACTCCTGTAATTGAGATTGCATATAGTCCCACGCCTAGGCAAGCCTTAGGTGATTAAGGTCTTTATATAAAACTGGAAACTGCATTTTTTGATTGTTTACTACTAAGTTTTTACAGGATTTAAAATCAGTAGCAAACTGATTAGGACCTGCCATTGAGTTTGTAAAACAATGTTGCATATTCTGTACACTAATGTTCACCTAGACATCCTATCCTAGGACTCTTTCTCTGAAATTACCTGAATTTGTGTTTGAGGCGTGCTGCTTATTTTGTCTATATATGTGGAGGCAAACATAAGCCCCTTAACTGCTTCCCCTATTTGATTGTCCTATGTGTTATTTGTTGTCGCCTAGATTTTCCCCTTTTGAATACCTTAGGGGTTGTCTAGAACTGCCCAGATTTAGAGGTCCTAAACTCCTCCGGGACCACAAAGAAGGGACGGGTAACGACACACTTAGAGTTCATTAATTAACTCGCTTATATAACCGCTAAGGGGTGGGATAATGGGTAGAAAAGGATATGATGACCTGTGCGCTAATGTAACGTGTATCCCCTCGTTGAGGAGTGATTACCGGCATTGCATGGATTTTATCCTATAGGATAAATAACTTAGGACCCCTTTCACCCATTTACATATGTGTGCTTAGACTGTTAGTCTATTCTTTACTTGTTTACATATGTGTGCTTAGACTGCTTATTTGCACCTGATTAATTCACAAAGTAAGTTTGGTCGGAACCCACAGTGGTGGACTTCGAGGGGTGCCTAACACCTTTCACTTGAAGTAACTTCAAGCCCTTACCCAATCTCTGGTTATACAATTAGTGTTATAAATGACCCGTAATAGGTGCGCTAACGCACCTTGATTCGTTAGGTGGAGACTCTTCAAATTCCTTACATCCCTTTTTTCTAAAAGGAAATGAGTTGTCCCAATAATGTCAAAAACCCTAATTAATCCGAAAGGAGAGGAAAAAGGGGGGCGCGACAACATCTGGCGTCTTTCTTTTGTTCATTTCTGTCAATTTATTTTCCAGATAGTTGACTAGTATTATTTTTTATATTCTACTAGAATGCCCATAAACTTGTGACACCAAGTCTTGGCACACACACTAGTAGACTTATGATTTTGTCTTTGGTTATATGATTATGATTTGTACTCATTTGCTTCCGTTTAGTTATGCTCCATTTTCAAATTTCTAAATCATATTAACAAATGAGAAAGTGCCATCCATTTAGTAAACTATTTAAACGGGAATCACTAGTTTAATCAGCGTTGTCTTGCTTAGCAACGGTGTTAGGCGCCATCACAGCCTATTGTGGAAATGGGTCGTGACAACATGGTATCAAAGCTCTAGGTTCACGTAGGTCTCACAAGTTATGGGCAGGTCTAATAGAGTCTTGCGAATCGGTGTAGAGATGTCTGTACTTATCTTCGAGAGGCTATAAGATGTTAGGAAACTACTCTTTATTCATCTCCTATCGTATAGCTTGGATCGTATTTTATCTCAAATTGCCAAACTTCGATGAAACTCATCTTCTTCGATTTGCTTACCCTCTCACCTTCACGAATTTACTTATCACTTGTTTGAAATAACGTAATACTTATAATCCCAAAATAATCTCATTCCCAAACTTATGTCGCTTAACTTACCACGAAATATGACGTATGAAAAATGCAGGATTTAACATCTCATTTTCAAGCTTATATTAATTTACTATTGTCGTATTTCCACGAACGAAAACATCGAGCGTAATAGTGTAGTTGATGGTATACTAAGTTTCTTCCTTCTATTCTCTCACAGATGGTGAGAACGCGCGCAACAGACGTTCCTGACTTCGGAGGGGCTGCTCCCCTATTGATAGAGGCAGAGGCCGGGGGAGGGAACCGGCACGAGGTAGGGGGCGAGGACGTCCCAGAGTTTCCCTAATTGCACCACCAACGGATCCAGTAGAGGATCCCATTGCTGAGGAGCAGGGTGAGGTGCCCGCAGTAGAGCCAGCCCCGGCCGACTTCATGACATCATCGGGCTTCCAGGAGGTCATGGGATGTATGTTACGGTTCATGGATTCCATGACTCAGGCTGGTTTACTTCTAGTAGGTCCGACCACATCTTAGGCGGGAGGGGGAGAACAAACCCCTATCGCTCAGGCTCCTGGGCATGCAACCGCTGTATATCATACTCCGGACACTCTCTCCGTGGGCAGATCCCAGCCAGTAGCAGCAGCTGTGCCTGGTCCTAGACTAGCTGCAGCCGGTAAGCCGCATAAGCTTTTGGACAGATGGACCAGGCTTCGCTTCTAGTCTTTGGGGGTGAACGACATGAGGATCCTCAAGACTTCATTGATAGGTGCAGGGACAGACTGCACAACATGAGGATATTGGAGTCGCACGAGATGGATTTCACTATTTTCCAGCTGGAGAGCAGGGCCCGTAGATGGTGGTAGTCTTATCTTCTTGGCAGACCAGCGGGTTCTCCTCCTATGACTTGGGACCAGTTTACATAGCTTTTCTTGGATAGGTATATTCCACCCTCTCAGATGGAAGAGTTGCAGGGTCAGTTCGAGCATCTCGAGCAGGGTCAGATGTCAGTGACCAATTATGAGGCGAGGTTCTCTGAGTTGTCATGCCATGCACTTATGGTACTTCCTACCGATGCAGAGAGAAGCAGAATTTTTTTACGGGGCTGCACCCTAGTATTCGGGCTAGTATGGTCCGGGAGGTTGAGATGGGTACTGGTTATCAGCTATTAGTGGAGATTGCTCGAAGGATTGAGGGCTACTTCCAGATGAGTAGAGAGAAGATACAGCAGGACAATAGGGCATGATTCTTTGAGAGTTTAGAGGCGCCCCGGCCAAGGGCAAAGGGCAGTTTGGGAGGGGTGGGCCTAGAAGGCCCACATATCCAACACCACCACTTCCTCGGGGTTCTCCGGCGCAACCCTATTTTAGTGCTATGCCAGAGAGTTCTTATCGCCCACCAGCTCATCAGGGTTCTTCCAGTGCCTATTTCAGCGCCATGCCAGAGAGTTCATACTGCCCACCAGCCATTCAGGGTTCTTCTAGTGGGTATTCAGGCCATCAAGGTCAGACTTCGGGGCAGCAGTCTATGGTACCGAAAGGTTGTTACTAGTGTGGAGATCTGGGTCATATGAAGAGAACCTGTCCCAGACTTCGGGGTAAGGCAGTACAATAAGGTCATCAGCCCATGATTGCGGCACCAACCGTCCGACCGCCCAGCAGTGGGGGACAGGTGGGTAGGGGCCGTCCTAGAGGTGGAGGCCAGCCAGTCGATGCTCCAGCTAGATTCTATGATTTTTTGACAGACCAGATGTAGTAGCCTCAGATGCCGTGATCACATGTATTATTTCTGTCTTCGGTAGGGATGCTTCGGTATTACTTGATCCGGGATCTACCTATTCATATGTGCCATCCCATGTTTTCTCATTTTCTAGATATTCCTCATGAGTCCTTGGGTACTCTGGTCTATGTTTCCACTCCTATGGGAGATTTCATTGTTGTTGATCGGATTTATCGTTCCTGTGTGGTTACATTCTGTGGATACGAGACTAGAGTGGAACTTCTGTTACTTGATATGACCGTTTTTGAGATCATCCTGGGCATGGTATGGTTATCCCTATATCACGCCATCCTTGATTGCCATGCCAAGACTGTTATCTTAGCGATGCCAGAGTTGCTGAGGTTGGAGTGGAAGGGTTCATCTGTCAGCACATCTAGTCGGGTTATCTCTTTTCTGAAGGCTTGACATATGGTCGAGAAGGGCTGTTTGGCTTATCTAGCCTATGTTCGGTATACTACCGTAGAGTCTCCAACTATTGATTCAGTGCCAGTAGTTCGAGAGTTCACCGATGTGTTTCATTCTGACCTTCCAAGCATGCTTCCAGACCATGATATTGATTTATGTATCGACTTGGCTCCAGGAATTCAGCCTATATCTATCCCACCGTACCGTATGGCTCTGAAAGAATTGAAGGAGTTGAAGGAAAAACTTGAGGAGTTGCTGGAGAAGGGGTTCGTCAGGACAAGTGTATCACCTTAGGGTGCACCGGTATTATTCGTGAAGAAGAAAGATGGGACTATACGGATGTGCATTGATTACCGCTAGTTGAATAAATTCTCCATCAAGAACAAATACATGTTGCCACGTATTGATGATTTTTTTGACCAGTTGCAGGGTGTTAGGTTGTTCTCTAAGATCGACTTGAGATCGGTGTACCATCAGTTGAAGATTCAGGACTCTGATGTTCCGAAGACTGCCTTCCGTACTAGATTTGGCCATTATGAGTTTCTAATGATGTCTTTCGGCTTGACTAATGCCCCAACGACATTTATAGATTTGACGAACAGGGTTTTCAGGACTTATATTGATTTGTTTACCATTGTCTTCATTGATGACATCTTGATCTACTCACGTAGCCTGGGGGAGCACGAGCAGCATTTGAGAGTAGTGCTCTAGACCTTGGGGGAACAGAAACTGTATGTTAAGTTCTCCAAGTATGAGTTTTGGTTAGATTCTATGGCATTCTTGGGGAATGTTGTATCAGGTGAGGGTATTAAGGTGGATCCCAAGAAGATTGAGGCGGTTCAGAGTTGGCCTCGTCCTACTTCGGCAACCGAGATCAGGAGTTTCCTGGGATTAGCAGGTTATTATCGCCGGTTTGTGGAGAGCTTTTAATCCATTGCCGCACCTTTGACTAGATTTATCTAGAAGGGTGCTCCATTCTGTTTGTCCGATGATTGTGAGGCGAGATTTCAGAAGCTCAATAGAGTTTTGACCACAGCACCAGTTCTAGTGTTGCATACCGGTTTGGGGATGCATACAATTTACTACGATGCTTCACGCATTGGCTTGGGTTGTGTATTGATGTAGGAGGGGCGAGTTATTGCATATGCTTCACGTCATCTGGAGCCCCATGAGAAGAATTATCATGTGCATGATTTGGAGTTGGCCGCGATCGTTAATGCTCTTAAGATCTGGAGGCATTATCTATATGGGGTGCCTTGTGAGATTCACACTGATCACCGCAGTTTGTAGTATTTGTTCAGGAAAAGGGATCTCAATTTGAGGTAGTGCAGATGGCTTGAGTTACTAAAGGATTATGAAATCACCATTCTTTATCATCCGAGCAAGGTGAATGTAGTCGCGGATGCCTTGAGCAGGAAGGCAGAGATTATGGGTAGTTTGGCATTCATTTCAGCTGAGGAGAGGCCACTAGCTTTGGATATTCAGTCCCTGGCTAACAGACTTGTGAGGTTGGATATTTCAGAGAAGCCGAGTTCTTGCATGTGTTGTTATGCAGTCTTCACTGTTGGAGCAGATCAAGGCTCGACAGTTTGATGATCCGCACTTGGAAGTTCTAAGAGAGACGGTACTACAGGGTGGTTCCAAGGGGGTTTCTATTGGCGAGGATGGTGTCCTACGACTCTAGGGTCGTCTATGTGTTCCTGATGTCGATGGCTTAAGGGAGAGGATTCTAGAGGAGGAGCACAGTTCTCGGTATTCTATTCACCCAGGTACTACGAAGATGTATCTGGACCTGAGACAACATTATTGGTGGTGGTGAAGAAAGACATAGTTGAGTATGTAGCTAGGTGCCTAAATTTCCAGCAGGTTAAGTATGAACACCAGAGGCCAGGTGGCTTACTCCAGCAGATGACTATACCAGAGAGTAGTTGGGTTTACCGCGGACCTTGCAGAAGTTCGATGCAGTTTGGGTCATTGTTGACAGGTTGACAAAGTCAGCACACTTCATTCCATATGCAACTACTTATACTTCATAGAGGTTGGACCAGATTTATATTCGGGAGACAGTTCGGTTGCACTGCGTGCCTGTTTCCATCATATCAGATAGAGGCCCTCAGTTCACTTCTCATTTCTAGAGAGCTGTACAGAGTGAGTTGGGACCCGTGTGGATCTCAACACTACCTTCCATCCACAGACTGACGGGCAATCAGAGAGGATAGTCCAGATCTTAGAGGATATGCTCGGAGCATGTGTGATTGACTTTGGGGGATAGTGGGATCAGTTCTTGCCTTTGGCCGAGTTTTCTTACAACAACAGTTATCAGTCTAGCATCGAGATGGCTCTATTTGAGGCTTTATATGGTCGACGATGTCGTTCTCCTATCGGGTGGTTTGAGCCCGGCGAGGCTAAGTTATATGGTACTGATTTGGTGAAGGGTGCCTTGGAAAAGGTAAGTTAATTCAGGAGTGACTTCGCACAACACAGTCCAGACAGAAGAGTTACGCGGATCAGAAGGCGCGTGATGTTTCATTTATGGTAGACGAGAAGGTTCTCTTGAAAGTCTCACCGATAAAGGGTATAATGAGATTCAGGAATATGGGCAAGCTGAGCCCCAGGTTTATAGGTCCATTCGAAGTGTTGAGGCGAGTTGGGGAGGTTGCTTACGAGTTTGCTTTACCTCCCAACCTATCAGGGGTTCATCCGGCTTTTCACGTGTCTATGCTCCGGAGGTATCATGCCGACTTGTCACATGTGTTAAACTTCAGCACTATTCATCTAGATGAGAGCTTGGGTTATGAGGAGGAGCCAGTTGCCATTGTTGCTAGACAGGATCGCCAGTTAATATCTAAGAAGATTTCCGCGGTAAAGGTCCAGTGGAGGGGCCAACCAGACGAGGAGGAGACCTGGCAGTCCGAGGAGGACATGCAGAGCAGATATCCACACTTATTCAGCACTTCAGGTATGATTCTAAACCCGTTCGAGGATGAACGTTTGTTTAAGAGGTGGAGAATGTAATGACTCGACCGATCGTTTTGTTTTCTAGAACCCCGTTCCCCTGAATAAGACTTCCCGTACATGCTTTTACTGTTTTGTGACTTGCGGGGATGGTTAGTTCGGTATTTGGAAGGGTTCAGGTTGAAATCAGAATACTTGGTTCCTTAAGTTTGGCTTAAAAGGCTAAGTTTGACTTCGGTCAACATTTTGAGTAAACGACCTCGGAATTGGGATTTGACGGTTCCAATAGGTTCGTATTGAGTAAACCCTTGGTGTCGCAAATGCGACATCAGAGCCATATGGCGCAACTCATTTATTGCGTGACTTAGGTCATTTATTTTATTTCACTCCATCTCTTGGGCGATTTTTGGAGCTTTTGGAAGGGGGATTTCACCTAGCACTTTGAGGTAAGTAATTTCTATACAACATGAGTTAAATACACAGATTATGGGTAGATTAACATGTAAAAATTAGTAAAAATTAAGGGTTTAGATAAAAACCTAGGTTTTTGATAAAAATGAGATTTGACCACGAAATTGGTTATGGATATTAATAAAAATCATATATTCTTGCTCCTAAGGTTATGGGTAACAACTTTCTTCAAATATTTCTAGAATTCGGGCATGTGGGCCCGGGATGAATTTTTGGATCTTGCATTTTGGGTCGGGTAATCACTTTAATAGTGGAAATATGAGGTATGGAGCATAAATTAATTAACTTATATAATATTTGACTAGTTTCGAGTCGTTTGGCATCAAATTTGGAGGTTTGAGCGCATTCTTGAATTGGGAAGTAAGCTTTGAGACGAGGTAAGTCTCTTTTCTAACCTTGTAAGTGGGAACTTACCCCATATATGAATTTAATTAATATGTGTCGTTATTTATGGGGGTTATATACGCACGAAGTGACAAGAGTCCGTACGTAGCTACTATTCCTGTTTAAGTCCGGGTAGTTTTAGGTTTACACCATGCTTGTGGACACCGTTATTTGATTATATTTGTTAACTGTATCAAATGGAACTAAGGTGAGGATTTTAAGGATTTAAAAGCTTCAAGTCGAATTGTCTTTATTTTGAAAAGAATCAAGATAGCGTTATGATTTATTGATAAATTTATATTTGACCGTCGTCGCATGTATGATTCGTGAGCGGGGTAATAGATACATCTATGGTTCACACTGTTCGACCCTCGACAGTCCACAATTTACGTTTATGTTGGATCAGACCGAACGTCCTCGGTGGTATTCGTTTGTGATAATAGAACTGGAAGTTTCTTTCATAATTGATATAAATTCATTGTTTGTGCGATCATATGTTTTAAAGGAAGGAAGTGATTTAAGATGTTAAATATGGTGAAGACTTGTTCTGAGTCTTATTGTTGTATATCATGCTTAATTAGATTGTCATATTATCATGTTGTTGGCCCTAGTAAGTGTCGGAGTTGACCCCTCGTCACTACTTCTTCGAGGTTAGACTAGATACTTACTGGGTACATGTTATTTATATACTCATGCTACACTTCTGTACTTGAATGTGCAGGATCTGAGGCAGGTGTATCTGGTTATCAGTTCGACACACACGCTTGACTTGGACTTAAGAGACTTCCTAGTGAGCTGCTTTTTCGGGCCGTTCTGCAGCAGTTTGAGTCTTTCTTTTGCTCATTTCTGTCTTTTCCAGACAATGGACTAGTATTCTTTTGTATATTCTACTAGAATGCCCATAAACTTGTGACACCGTATCTTGGCACACACACTAGTAGACTTATGATTTTGGCTTTGCTTATATGATTACGATTTGTACTCATTTGCTTCCGTTTAGTTATGCTCCATTTGCAAATTTCTAAATCTTATTAACAAATGAGAAAGTGCCATCCATTTAGTAAACTATTTAAACGGGAATCACTAGTTTAATCAATGTTGGCTTGCCTAGTAATGATGTTGGGCGCCATCACAGCATTTTATTAGCATATTACTTTATTTAAATTTTTGTATACTACTTTCTTTTTATAATATAATAGAAGATATATCTTTTAATTTTATATTTATTCTATTATTGTCAATAATATTTTCTGAATATATAAACTTTTATTTTAAAAAAAAAAAAATTTAAGCAAACAAAGAAATTTTGAATTAGCAGATTTTTATTTTTTGTAATTTTAGTTTTTTTTTTTTTATAATTTTAAAATTCCAACTTGAAACTACTGTCCAATTTTAATAGATTTTTTTTTAATTTTCGTTTTTTATTATAAAATATTTTATTTTATTTATTTTGTAGATATTTAAATTTAAAAATAATAACCAATAACTAATTATTAACTACTTATGTCATGTGACTTTTTTCTAGCCTGCCACTTGGCTTAAGTAGATGATTTTTTTCTCTCCTTTTAATAATATATAGCTATAGATTATATTAAAAGGATGGTAGTATGCATTGTGGTTAAGCTAAGTGGCAAGCTAAAATATCAAGTGTCAAGCTAAAATAAAGTCACTTGGTAATTTTAGGACAACATTAATAATTAAAAATTATAAATGGAAACATAATTAATAGAAGTAGTTTAATGAATCTTGTACATAATTTAAATAGATTTTAGACAAATCTAATCTATATATCTATATTTATATTTTATATGTATATGTATATTTTTATCGATATCTATATGTATATATTAATACACTCATAGATTTTCTTCTATATTAGCTAGAAATGTGGAGGTAAAAAATTAATTAAAAACCTGTAATAGAAAAAAAAAAAAATATATATATATATATATATATAAATACACAAACTGAGATAACCTATGGTTATTTATATATTGGAGTAACTTAAAATATAAAATAAAAGTAAAATTTACTTAAGATACTAAAGATTTATTGAGTTTAAAAATTAAATAAATTTAATCAGCAAAATAAGATCTTACATAAAGTATACAAAATATTTATAAACTAAGAAAAAAATTAAATAATCAGTAAAAAAATATTTTAGTAACAAAAATAATAAAGTCATATTAATATTGATAAATCGGAAAAAAAAATATTTTATACGTAAATATTACTACAATATTTATATATAATGTGTTCAAACGATTAAGAAAATATGTTTGTATGATTAATATTTGAATTGAGTGTAGTTAGTTTATGTTTGAAAGCATAACATAATTTTTTAAAATGCGGTCTAATTTAGAAAATAGAATGAAAAAAAATTATTTGAATTAGAGATGAGAAAATTATTTAATTTATCTATATTATATTAGAATGAGTGTAGTAGAAATAGATATTAAATTAAAAAAAGTTATAATAATCGGCATGACAATGTAATAATATTAGAAATTGAATAATATAATATCAAAAGTAAAGAATAAATAAAAATTCAGATTTTTTTATCATAGAAAAAAATGGTAAAACTAATTTAAATTTGAGATGAGAAAGTTTTTATATTTTGATAAAAAAAGTCATAATATAAATAAGTCCATGTAATCAAATCTAATAGAAGAATCAAAAACTTAAAATATTGAATAATAAAAATAAATTAGAGATAATGTGAGGATATTTATAAATCATAAGTTTATAAAATAAAATAAAGTTACAAGTCAATGAAAAGCCACATAAAACGTAATAAAACTATATATTAGATTAAAAAATAGCAAAATTACATTAAATTATTAAAAATTTACTATTAGAAATGAAAGGGTAATTGAATTTGAGATTAGAAAGTTCTTAAAACTATGATGAAAATGCTCAAACTATGGATAATACCACGAAATTGAAGTCTGATTTATGAAACAAAAAAATTTAAAATTTAAAAAAATAAAATAAATTTCTAATATAGGTAATTTTACTAATAAAAATTAAAAATTAAAAATTAAATGTGTATCTTAAAACTAACAAAAAAATGTACGTAAAGAAATAACGCTACAAATTTAGTGGAGAGAATGTACATACCTCAACCAAGCATTCCAACCGGTCCTAAAACACCATACAAACTTAGTCGAGCCCTCGAATAACATCAAACAACGCTAAAAACATAAATCACCCTCCGATTCAAACTTAATGAACTTGAGACTTTCAATTTCGACAACCGACGTCGAAGCCTATCACACCACGTTCGATTGACCTCAAATTTTGTACACAAGTCATATTCAACCCTATGGACCTACTCCAACTTCCGGAATCAGATTCCGACCCAGATATCAAAAAGTCTACTACCGGCGAAAATCTCCAAAAATTCGAATTTCTCCATTTCAAGCCTAAATGAGCTACAAACCTCCAAAACATAATCCAAACACGCCCCTAAGTCCAAAATCACTCAATGGAGCTAACGAAACCAACAGAACTCCATTCCGAAGTCGTCTTCACACAGTTTCGACTACGGTCAAAATCCTAAGACTTAAGCTTCCATTTAGGGACTAAGTGTCCCAAAACACTCCGAAATCACAACCAACACCTCCCGGCAAGACACATAAGCATAAAAAGACACGGAAGAAGCATTAAATAGGGGATCAGGGCTATAACTCTCAAAACGACCGGCTGAGTCCTTACAGAACGAAAATCACCTATAATTTAATACAACGATTGCTTGGCTTTATTAAATTTGTGTTTTTAATAGTCAGTAGGGGGAAAGGGAAAACAGACAATACATATTAGTTTTTTTATTGCTGATAAGTAAAATAGATGTATAGATATTAATTTCTATATTTAGCTTAAAACAATTTTTTACCAAGAAAATGGATTTTTAAACCATATAAATGCGTAAAATAGACTCTAACATGATAATGAGAAAAATCACATGGTTGTTAGCCTCGAATCTCTTCCTAAGCAAATCGGCCTGAGATTAAAAGGAAAGGAGAATTGCTTAGAATATTTTAAGTGATCATTGAACAATGATTGGGAACGATATGAAGAAATGTGTTGAAAAAATCAATGGAATAAAAAGGAACTCTAAGAGATATTTATAGGTCTATTGACCGGAAACTCCATAACTTTTGTCTTGCATTAAGGAATTGGATAGATAAAGTTTAAAGTATAATAATTTAGACTTTTAGGCTAACATGTAACAGGTAAAGTTGGAGAAGTATATCAATGAAGGCCAACTCTAGCAATACACAGTAGCTCAATCAGAATCGAAGACAGTACTTGAAGCCTCTTATAAACAAAGCATAGTAGGTAAAACGATTAATCAACCGGGAACGAATGGGATTACTTTCAATCAGGATGCTAGGGAGGAAGTGACATCTAAAGCTCAAGAGAAACAGGGAATGAATAAAGGGAAAAAGACCTACGCAAACCTAGTTGCGGGTAACAAATTTGCTGCAAGAGGGATGAATTTAACCTTTATTGCTCTCCCGATACAAAATGGTGAGAAAATAGTGGAATTGCAACAAACTAAGATTGAAAAGGGGACTGAGAAATAGAGGATGACAATAATCTTTTATATTGTCGGGGAAACACCTAGTATAGGGGAAGTTGAAAGGTTTATTGCTTCGCAATGGAACTTTGAGTCTAAGCCCAGGGTGTATTACCATAATGATAGTTTTTTGTGGTAAAGTTTAATAGCCTGGATGAACGTAATACAGGTCTATACTCTAGACCATATATGATCAATAGCAAACCCGTCATTACCAAAGCATGGACAACAGATTTTGATTTCAGTGAAGAGATATTGAAGACTATACCACGATGGGTAAGACTACCCAACGTACCTCTTAACTGCTGGGAAAATGAATCACTGAGCAGAATTGGTAGTAGCTTAGGAATCCTATCTATGCAGATGATTGCACTACCAAGATTGATCATATCTTCTATGCTAGGATCCTTATGAAAATAGACATAACTAGACCATTAGCCACAAAGGTGAAATTGAAGGATCCCAATGGAAGACAATTTGATCAGGTGGTTGATTATGACCGGAAACCAGTGTATTGTACCAAGTGCCTACAATTATCTCACAGCTTCCAGACTAGAGCTAATCAACAACCTCCGCATATCTGGCACAATAAGCAAACACATGAATGGAAAGTAAAACAAGGTAATGAGGTTGGAACTTCAAAATTGGCAACGATACAGGAAAAGTTGTGATCCTGCAGTTGGGAGGGAATCAACAAAAGGAAAGGGTGAGGTAACACCCTAAAAAATTTCGAAGTATTTTAAGGTCATTAAGAAGATTAATATGTGCTAATTTTATACAAGGAATAATAATATGAAGGATATCAAATGATCATGGTAATATGTGCACAAGGTCTATTGATAATGATTTATGGTCTAAGAAGAGCCCTAAGACTAATTCAGGTTGGAGACTATATGATGGGCTAAAGTTTCAAATGAGTTTGCACAAGACTTAAATTCAAAAGATCAAAATCCCCAATATTTGAAGATTTATGTAGTGTCGGCCTATCAAATTAAAGATATATGAGTCTACTTTTCAATGCTTCAAATCGTTCGTCATTTGGATATTCCTTCAAAAAGTTATGATCTTATTATTGAAGGATAGCACAATAGTCACGCGCTCCGCGAGCTGTGCGTAGCTGATTCCACCAACTAGTAAAATGGAGGGGAGATGAAGAGGAATGGAGCATAGCTATGCATGCCACCAGAACTATAAAATTGGCTATTTCGTGTAAAGAGAAAGAGATGGAATTTTGAACAAAGGTTTGGGTTCTAAAGAGAAGGAGGAACTCTCCCACCATGAATACACTTCAAGGTAAGTTTATTTTGTATAAGAATAATTATATAACACCATTTGATATAACACTAACATTATTATGAATCAAAATCCATAGGAAATAGGTTGAAACTTCAAGAACACCAAAAAAAAAACTGAGATTCTCCCATCAATAGGTAATTCCTTTACTTGAGCTTCACATATATGATATATTGAAGTACGAGTAGTATGTTTATGAAGTTTATTTAAAGTTATAATAGAGTATTACTGTCACGACCCAACCTATGGGCCGCGACGGGCACCTGATACCTTACTCAACCGAGTACCAACATAATATATCTTTCTTATCATACTATCATGGGTAAATGTGACAAAATGGTCATCATGACATAATCGAAATAAAACATAAGGGAATGCTAGACATATGACGACCTAACATGATATAGAAACGTATACATGTGACGTACGCTCCTATAAGGCTGACATGAATGTTAACTCAAAACATAGGCCGACAAGTATCCATATACTTGACATTTGTCTACAAGCCTATAAGAGTACATAAACATCAAAAAGGTCGGTACAGGGCCCCGCCATACCAGTCAATGCATGTCCCAATCATATTGACCAAATAGGAAACTTCGGAGCAAGTGGAGTGCAACAACACCTTCTGCTGAGCTGATAGCCTACTAGGAGGACTGTCAACCTTTCTATCGGGACATGCGGGCATAAAATGCAGCTTCCCCAAGCAAAAGAGACGTCAGTACGAATAAAGTATTGAGTATGTAAGGCAGAAAAGCATAACTAAGAACAATATGGTAAACAGAGATGTAGGAGATACAACCTGTAGCATCTGAGTGCCTCTGAGAGATAATGACATAAAATGCGTGATACATATATATACATAATCTTTTAAAAACATCCTCCTCTGTGGGCATCATCATCATCATATCATACCTGGCCTCGAAGAAGACTCGGTAAAAATATGCCAGGCCATCATAAGGCTTGGTAGGATCGTACCCGGCCACGTGGAGCTCGGTAAACCCAACTGATCAGTGGTTGCAAAATAGGTGTTGTACCCGGTCGACTATAGTGCGAGTCAGTAGAGTAAAATAGATACTATATATAATGCATGCTGAACTCATTGAATCACGCTCTAAACCTTTCGGAGTGACGTAATATAGTTGCACCTTCGATTAACATTATGGACATCATACCATCAATATGAACTTCACTAGGACTCAAGGATCATACATAATTTCTTAGAATAACTTTATAAGGAAAGAATAATATAGACAACCTTAGTTGTTAGCAGTAGATTCATTATGAAATAGCGTATCGTTTACGTTCGTTACACTTTAGATCATGCCAAAATAATGAAGGAAGTACCTTAACATACCTTATTACAATATTTCCACTCACCAAGTTGAACTCGCCTATTCTCACCTTAATCTACAACAACAATAATAATACTATCATTAAGTTACGAAAGGTACAACTATCGCACAACGAACGACAAGCTTATTTTGTATAAAAACGGGAAACATCTCCCCTAATATCCTTACTTCCTCCAAATTCAAGATAACACCAAAAATACAAGAACACAACAAAAACAAAACATATACAATTATATACACCACAAAATACTACAAAACATCCCAACACACCGCAATCTCTTCATACACAAAATGACTACCGTAGTAGTGTCAAACGACCCGGAAATATTATGACGAACGAGAAGCCCACCACTATACATATATATGGTGTTTATCCACACTCTTCCTCCTAAAAAACTCCACAAAACATTAGTAAAATATGCATCCCAACAGCAACACAAAAGATTCCACAAAACAGCCGGCTACAAGTCAAATAACTCATACTCACGGCTTCCGATCACCGTCCCGTGAGTTATAACTATTAGGAAACACATTTATTAACCTTCCTTGATATTTAAAAAATTAAATACAGATATTATAAGTTTCTTAACTATGAAGTACCTTCAAAAAATCTAACTACAAAGAAAAAAGAGAGGCGGTATATTGATACTTACGTCGTAGGATCGTTTTGATGTTATCGCTTCTTGATTTCATGCCCGGGATGATAATATTCTTTGAAACCCTAGAAGAGAGCTTAAGGATATATTTATGGGTGTTCTATGGTCGTGGTATTCTGTAAAATGAAGAGAAAGCTGACCTAAGACTTATATATATCAACTTTGAAAAAGTCAAAGAGGTGCTAGCTTGGCACCCTAGCATTGGCCCACCTTCCGACGCTTATATTTTTTTATCCGAATATCGTATGAAAGAACGGTTAAGAGCGTTGGAAAATAAATTCCAAGAACTTCAATTTTGTATATAATATGTCCCAATAAAATCTCATATAACATACGAAATGTATTTCTCAAAAAGCTTTAGTGAACCACCTACTTGTCACTTATGATGTCTGCGCCAGTCTCACAAAATTGCAAATATCTCTCTACTCCTATGTCGTATCGATGAACGGTTTAATGTGTTTGAAACTAGACTCATATATATTAAATTTTATTGGTATATCATCCAATAAATCCAAGAATATTGGGAGAAAATCTCAGTTACATTTGACCTAATTTTCAGCACATTATGAATGTAATTTGTGAAGACCTTTGCCAACTTTTGTTCCACAACTTTCTTGACTTCAAAACGTAGCACACGACTATCACACGACAAAATTAACTCATATAATAACCTCCTTATCATATAATGAACCATAGTCTCACCCTAAAGTACATGTTATAACATTCCAAACTCGTCTATTTTCGATGATACTTATTTTCTTCAATTGGTTTAGCTTCTAAGCTTCCAACCCTCTTGGTACTCATTATTCATGATATTAAATAATTGTAACCTCCAAAGTAACATGATTAACTTAATTTATATTCTTCCAAATATAATCTTATTTCTGAGCTTATATCAATTGACTTACGGCGTACTCTCACATACGAGACTATGGGGTGTAACAATTATATAAACCCTAAGAGTGGATCTTGAAAATAATATTTTGAATGAATAATAAGGTGAATAGTGGTGTATAGATATAAGCAAAATGTTTTGAGTTTTTAATGATGCCAATAGATGGACGAATTGAAGGGGGATCCGCCATAAAGAAATAATACTAGTTCAAGAATGAGATGTTCTTGAACCTAGCATTTTGTTGGAGAAGATAATGAGCAGTGTCTTGGTGATGTTGAGTAAATAATATAGTATCATTAACTCCAAGTGAGTATTTAATGATAAGAATGAAATTCAATAGTCTAATTGGTGGACCTATTGGATAACTTGGAATGGTTGAAGCCTTGTTTCCGAATTGTGAAGCCTAAATAAATATTTATGAATGTTTTTGTATTGATGTAGTTGGGATATCTAATGGTAGATATTGAATTATTAACGATATTTGAGCATTTCAATCAATTATAGCAATGTTGTATTATTTGGAGCTTGAAGATTAAGGTAAGTTGATTATGACTTATTCTTCTTCTGGGATTCTCTCTAAAAACATGTTTTGAGTTAATACGTGATATTATTTATCAATGTGCATCCATACTTGTGGGAAAAAGTGAGAAGGTGACGAGCGCAAAGCAAAACACAAGATTGATGCTCGCTAGTCAAAGATAGTATAATAAAATTATCGTCTCCACATGGATTGGATTTAAACAATGCTCTAGTAATTTCTGGTTTAACTGCTATTCTGGATGATCAAAACTTGATTTGGAATGATTACGAACTACGATTAACTACTAAAGTAAAGCAATTGATGATTGACTACAACAAACTAGAGATTAACAAAGTCGGTTTCTTATCAATTTGAGAAATAAGGGTCATGATAGGATAGGTGCAAGATAGCTATTTGTGATCCAACTCTAGTTTAATATTCTCCTAACTTGATTTAATCAATAATTCAACAAGCTCTTTCGATTACTTAAGAGAATCATTGAAATAAATTAAATAAAATAATGCAAATATAATCACCAAAATATTCCTCTTTCGATTAAATAAGTCGGTGAATATAGTTGCAACAATTCAAAGCTCCATAAACGAATTCACGCAAAGAACTAGAGTTAAAATCCACAAATATCAATCAAAACACCATATTCGTCAAACCCTAAGGGAAACTACTCCATAATCATGGAGAAGTCATTACAAATACAATTAAAGAGTAAGAAAACATCAATCTAACGTTACAATCCAAACTCTCGTATTGAATTTATAGAAAGATGATGAAATCTCGTGTCATGTAGCCTCCAATGATCTCCAAAAGATTCTAAGGTCAAAAGTCCTCTAAAAATCATATTTTGATGTATTTATACCATATAGTAACGGGCCCGTACGAAACTATCCTTTTCTATTCGAACTAGGACAGTACAATGAGAAAAATACACTGATGTGGTGCAGGGCGCGCCGCCCCACGCGGCGCATCCGTGGACTCTTAAAGAGGCTCGTTTCTGATGGATTTGGCAAGCTTACACAGCTGCGCCACGCTCATCGGCTCCCCATGCAGCGTGGCTGTGTAATTTTTACAGAGTAATTCGTTTTCTTCACGTTTTCATTTCCAGACTTGGCTCCCCACCCCCAAACGTGATTTCGGTTTAATTCCTTGAGCTTTTACTCAGAATTCAAAGCTCCAACTTATTCGATTTAGTTCGCGATTATCTTTTTAACGCGGAATCACTTCTTGCAAGGCATAAAATACATAATGAGTGAAATTCACTAACATTTAAGCTTAAACACAAGTAAAATACAGTAATTAGAGTGAAAACTATGACTAAAACAAGGATTTCTATCCTACCATCAACACCCCACACTTAAACCATTGCTCGTCCTCGAGCAATCAAATTGCACTTCACATATAGACGACCTTTTCATCAGACAACTTCGCTAACTCATCATGCCAAGAATATTTAAAGCAGACTAAGCACCATATCATAACATCCTAGCCTCAAGACTTGACTCAAAAACACAACGTATTTCTCAAAAATCCGCTCCCTACTCTAACACAGAGGCCAAAGACATTACCTTTCCTTCGCAAAGAATAGTTCCACATATAATAAAGTTTAAGAACAATTAGGAACTCATGATAAAAAGAATTTACTCTCTCAGAACTAAAATTCTTATTCTACAGGAGACGTACCATAGGCTTTCCCGTAGTGTAATACTCTACTAATTGAGATCATTCGGTCAAAGTCAAGTAGGACTTTATTTTGGTTGTAATGTAGGCTATGTGAGGGGTATGATATAATTGGATATAGTGACTACACCTCCCTAAGCACTTTAATACATATACATTACTAATTTAAACCCCACACTTATCCATTTTTTTCTTTTCTAAGTTCTGAATTTTTTTCTTTTCAAGAAAACTCACTTTTTTTCTTCCAATTCCCTACAACTAGATTTCACAATTCTTTTTTCCATACAATGCACTTTTCTTCTTTTTCAATAGTTCCACTCAAAAACTCAACCATACCTCACTTAGATTTTACAAGCTTATAACAAAATCAAGTGCTCAAGAGAGGTAGAAGGTTCAAACAAATTGTCAATTCAAACAAGGATAAGGCTTGCAGTAAGGTTTCCAAAGAAGTAGGAATACAAGCTCAAAGGGGCTAACTAGGATACACATTAATTCGATGGGTAAAAACATATAACTGGATCAACGAAGAAATACCTATATCACTTCCTAGACTGAACAAGACTACCATTTCGCTTTGCAAACATACAGGGCAAGTTCTAGACATCAACTGACATGCATTGAGCATCAACCAAATCCTCACACACATTGGCACATAACTCACTTAGGATCGGATCTATCCTGACTCTCTAGTCAAAGCAGTTAAGCAACATCAAAATAGGCACTTATACATGAGTCAATAACTGAGCCCAGGTGTCACAAATAAGGCACTCACTACTCTCAAGGCACAACAAAGTCAAGAAAAGTTATCTCCATTTAATACCATAGCACAAGACTTCACTATTCCTAATAAAATAAAAACTAACTACACCCGGTTCAAATAAAACCCTTGGAAAAGAACCGTGAGACAAAGAAAAACCAAGGGGGAATTGTTTCACTACCTAGGAAAAACAAAATAAATTCTTCTACTTTGATCCCTCAAGAAGACAGTCGAGGAAATCCATCGTCGGGAAAAGTCAATTTTGTTTTACAAACAAAACATAAGAAAACATGTACATATTTACATTCCCCACCCCATACTTTAAATTGTGGCATGTCCCCATGACACACAAATAAAAAGCAAGAGGTAAAGGAAACTTCTCTGATTCATTTAGTCGGGGTCTGAATCGAAGCCGGGATCTCCTTTGCACGCCCCACCAAATGCACACATCCATGCTGAGAGCTTCTTTTTGGCCTTCTTTAGGTACACCCCACACTTATCAGTTTTACTCTCTCCAGTTTGCTCCTTTAGGGCTCACATTGCTTCTTCCATATTGAAGACCACCTATTATTTCCCCACTCTGAGCATGAGCTGTAACGACTCGACCGGTTGTTTTGCATTATCGAACCCCGTTCCCCTAAATGAAACTTCCCATAGCGGATTATTATGATTTACAACTTGCGGTGGTGGGTGGTTCGAGTTTCGAAAGTGTTTAGAGTGATGTTGGAACACTTGGTTCCTTCTTGGCCTTTAAGGCATAGTTTGACTTTGGTCAACATCTTGAGTAAACGACCTCGGAATCGAATTTTGACGGTTCTGATAGCTTCTTATGATGATTTCAGACCTGGGCGTATGTTCGAAATGGGTTTTGGATGACCCGGGAGCGTTTCGGCGCCCAATATCGAAATAAGAGTTCCTTAAGTTCATATTGTAGTTTGGGACATGTTTTTGTGTTATCAAGGTTTGAACAGAATTCTGAGACCGGTAATAGTTCTATTATGTCATTTATGACTTGCCTGCAAAATTTGGTGTCATTCCGAGTAGTATAGTTCGGTTCGCGCATTGTTAGCAACTTCAAGAAACTTAAAGTTCCTAAGTTTGGTTCTAGGGGTTTTGAGGTGTGATTTTGAGTTTTAGCGTTGTTGTGGGTGTTTCGAAGGCTCGAGCGATTCCGTATTATGATTTGGGACTTGTTGGTATATTTGGACGGGGGCTCGAGTGGGCCCAGGTGCCTCTCGGGCACCAAACGAGGCCAAAAACCAGCTGAAGCAGTTGCTGGTGCACCTGATCTGGTGTGACCGCAGGTTCGGTTGCCCAGTCACAGGTGCGAGACCGCTCCTGTGGTCCCAGCCTCGCAGGTGCGACCCCTAGGTGGGTTGCCCAGTTCTCGTAGGTGAGGGCCCTTTCCCGCAAGTGTGGAGCCGTAGGTGCGGACTCGAAGGTGCAAGCCCAGGCCCTTGTCCCATTTTTCGTAGGTGCGAGACCGCATGTGCAGTCGTCGAGTCGCAGGTGCGGAAACCCCTATAGGCAGTAAGGTCTTTAAATAAGGGATTATCTCATTTTCACTCCATTTTCTTCCACCATAGACGATCTTGAGAGCTTGGAAAAGAGCCCCACGACCTAGCTACTAAAAGGTAAGTGAATTCTATCCTAAAGTTAGTTAATGCATGAATTCCTAGTTGAATTTAACTAACTAATTAGTGAAAATTAAGGATTTGGTTAGTAATCTAGGGCTTTCTAGAATTTAGAGAATTACCCGTGAATTGGATATGAAATCATACAAAAATCATATATTTACAATCCTTAGGTTATGGGTGAGTGTTTCCTTCGAGAATTTTCGGAATCCAAACATGCGAGCCCGGGGACTAAATAGTAGGAGGATTCCATGCCTTGAGTATAATTTGATACATTTACGTAACGTTTGATTAGTTTCGAGTCATTGGATGACGAGTTATTAGTTTCGGGCATATTCTTGACCCGGGGAGTAGGTTCGACGCGAGGTGAGTCTCCTTTCTAACCTTGTAAGAGGGAACTGTCCCCTTAGGTGATTTAAATGGCTATGTGCTAATGTTTGTGGGGGCTACGTACGCACAAAGTGACGAGAGTCCGTACATAGCGACTATTATTGTTATGTCCAGGTAATTAGTCCTACACCATGCCTTGTGTTTTTCCTTGAAATGAACTACATGCTTAATGAATTAATGTTACATGCGGCTTGTTTCCCTGAGATCATGGAATTTGAGAAATTTTAAGGAATTGTTCACTGAAAAGTAATTTATAAAGAATAATGTGTGGATTGTGTGTGCATGTGACCACTTTGCAATTTACATTCCGCGAGCGGAGTGTTATTTCCCCCACTCTCATGGGAGCGGGCCGTACGCCACGGCGAGATTGAAAGATATATTATGGTTCGGGCCGTTCGACCCTCGGTAGTGCACAGATATGATCATTATGATGGCTCAGGCCGGTTGTCCTTATCTTGTATGCGCATGCTAAATTGTTAATGATTCTTTATGGATATTGAGTGGATAGATGTTTTAAAAAAAGAAAAAAGAAAAATGAAGTAGTAATTGTATATTTACTTCCAGTATTTATTTGAATTACAATTATCTTTAATGTTTACTTTTTTTATCATCCTTGTATGCCTGTTACTGATATTATATCTTGTTTAATCATTTTTGTTGGACCTTAGTAAGTGTAAAGTCGATCTCTCGTCACTACTTCTTCGAGGTTAGGCGGGATATATTCGCTGGGTACATATTTCTTTATGTACTCATGCTATGTTTCTGTACTTAATTGTACAGGTTCTGAGGCTGGTGCATCTGGTTATCAGACCGGATAGTTGGACCTGACTTCACGGTGAGGTGCTTCTCCTGACGATCCTCGGCAGCACCATGGAGTTTATTTTGCTTATTTCCCGTCTATTTCTTTCAGACAGTAGGACTGTATATTATATCTTTTGTATATTCTGTTAGTATGCCCGTAGGACTTGTGACACTAGTTCCTGGCACACACGTGGTATTTAATATGGATTACGGGTCTATATATATATTGGCTCACGCCTCCTTATGACCGCTTTTGATTAAAACTGGATAATTCCCCTTTTCGATTTATGTTTTAAATTTTAAAAACTTGGTATATGTTGAAATGGTTAATCAAATAAGAAAGAACCCTTAGTAAATTGAGTGTTGGATCGCCCGACCCCACTGTTGGGCACTTTCACGACATGAGTCAGGATTTTGGGTTGTGACAACATGGTATCAGAGCTCTAGGTTCACGCAAGTCTCACGAGTCACGGCCAAACCCAGTAGAGTCTTGCGGATCGGTGGAGACGTCTGTACTTATCTTCGAAGTCTATAGGGTGTTAGGAAATCCTCTCCTTATTTTTTATTCTATCGTGCAGTCGATGGTTTACTAAATCTCATTCTTTTATTCTCTCACAGATGGTGAGGACGCGTGCATCCGATGTTCCAGACCCGAGATGGGCCGCTACCCCCGTTGTCCGAGGCTGTGGCAGGGGCCGGGGGAGGGTACCAGCCCGAGGTAGGGGACGAGGGCGTCCCCGAGCTATTCCAGTTGTACCACTACCAGAGGATCCTACTATAGAGGAGCAGGGTGAGGTACCCCCAGCAGGTCCTGCTCCAGTGGACTTTATGACGACGCCAGGCTTCCAGGAGATCATGGGTCGTATGATGCGGTTTATGGACACTATGTCCCAGGCTGGTTTATTTCTAGCAGATCCTGTCACATCTCAGGCGGGAGGGGGGGGCCCAGACTCCTACCGCCCAGGTTGTAGGTCAGGCAGCATCATTACATCATACCCCGGGTACAATGCCCGTGCATGGGGTCCAGCCTTTAGCAACAGCACCTGAGCCCAGACCAGCTGCGGGCGGCGATCTGCAAAAGTTATTGGATAGATGGACTCGATTTCACCCTCCAGTCTTCGGGGGTGAGCGAGGCGAGGATGCCCAGGATTTTGTTGACAGGTGCACGGAAGGGATGCATAATATGAGGATATTAGAGTCCCATGGAGTGGAATTCACTACCTTCCAGTTAGAGGGCAGAGCTCGCAGATGGTGGCAGTCCTATATTCTCAGCAGGCTAGCAGATTCTCCTCCTATCACTTGGGAGCAGTTCACTCAGATGTTTCTAGACAGGTACATCCCACCCTCTGAGAGGGAAGAGCTGCGATATCAGTTTGAACAGCTGGAGCAGGGACAGATGTCAGTGACAGATTATGAGGCCAGATTCTCAGAGTTGTCTCGCCACGCACTCATGATATTACCTACTAATGCCGAGAGAGTGCAGAGATTTGTAGCAGGGCTGCACTCCGGTATTAGGTCCAACATGGCCCAAGAGTTGGAGATGAGGACTCCCTAACAGTTGGTGGTCGAGATAGCTCGTCAGATTGAGGGCTATCGATCGAGAGGTAGAGAGCAGGGTTAGCAGGACAAGAGAGCCAGATTCTCCGGGGATTTCATAAGTGCCCCAATTAGGCGCAGAGGTCAGCCCAGCAGGCCTCCATATTCAGAACCCCCACCACCTCCCCGAGGTGTTCCAGTGAGGCCTCATTTCAGCGCCATGCCAGAGCGTTCCTACCGCCCTCCAGCCATTCAGATTTCACCTAGTGGTTATTCTAGTTATCCGAGATCTCCCAGTCCCTTCTTCAGTGTTATGCCAGAGAGTACACATCGCTCTCCGGCCATTCAGGGCTTCTCCTCGGGGCAGTAGGCTATGATACCTTGAGGTTGTTATGAGTGTGGAGATCTAGGTCATATGAAGAGGAATTGTCCTAAGTTTCGGGGCAAAGAAGTGTAGCAGGGTTATCAGCCTATGGGTCCAACACCAGCCGTCAGGCCACCTAGAGGTGGGGGACAGGTTGGCAGGGGTCGTCCTAGAGGTGGAGGCCAGTCAGGGGGAGGTCAGTCAGCTCCTGTTCATTTTGGCAGGGCTCAGTCTTCCGGCTCCAGCTAGATTCTATGCTATTCCGGCCAGATCAGATGCAGTGGCCTCAGACACCGTGATCACATGAATTATTACAGTATGTGGTAGAGAGGCATCAGTGTTATTTGATCCAGGATCCACCTATTCCTATGTTTCGGTCATTTTTGCTCATTTTTTGGATGTTCCTCATGAGTCCTTGGATTCTCCTATATATGTGTCCACTCCTGTGGGCGATTCAATGGTGGTAGACCGGGTTTACCGGTCCTGTATGGTTACATTATGCGGGTTCGAGATTCGAGCGGATCTCTTATTGCTCGACATGGTTGATTTCGAGGTTATTTTAGGCATGAATTGGCTATCTCCTTATCATGCCGTGCTAGATTTCCATGCCAAGACAATTACTTTAGCCATGCCTGAGTCGCCTAGGCTGGAGTGGAGAGGTTCCTCAGTTAGTGCAGCCAACCGGGTTATTTCATTCCTGAAGGCTCGACATATGGTCGATAATGGTTGTATGGCCTATCTTGCTTATGTGCGGGACACCACCTCCGAGTCTCCAATAATTGATTCAGTGCCAGTTGTTCGAGAGTTTGCTGATGTATTTCCTTTAGACCTTTCGAGCATGCCTCCGGATCGTGATATTGATTTCTGCATTGATTTAGCTCCAGGCACCCAGCCTATATCTATTCCTCTGTATCGTATGGCTCCAAAAGAGTTGAAGGAGTTGAAGGAGAAGCTTGAGGAGTTGTTGGCTAAGGGGTTCATCAGATAAAGTGTATCGTCGTGGGGTTCTCCAGTTTATTCGTGAAGAAGAAGGAAGGGTCCATGCGGCTGTGTATTGATTTCCACCAACCCAAAAACCCGGAGCCAACATGTCATGAGCATCTAAGAGAAATAAGCCAAAGGAATAATATTATAATACAAAAACCTCTGAATAAATAGCTAGATACAACAAGATTGGAAAACAGAGATGATGCGGACGCTCAACAACGACCTATATATCCCGCAATCTGGCTCCGCACGGAAAAGATAGCTAATGCTCGGTATCTGCACCTGCATCAGCACATAGGGGTGCAACGAGTAATGTGAGTACGCCAACTCGGTAGTAATGAAAATAAATCAAGTCTAAGTGGCAAGAAATCACATAGAAATCAATGTCATCAATTCACAATATGCACAGCCTTTCTTTCCAACAGTATAAACATAGACATATGAAGTCATCATGCCTTAAAACCCACTTCAGAAAAGTCCTTTGACGAATGCATATTTTTAACAACTTCAAACCGAAAAATTTAGTATGAAAATGAAATGAATCATATAGAGGCACCTCGGGCAAAACATATTTCATAAGTCCAGAGTGAAAGTAGTAAATATCATAGGTAGCCCCTTGGGCAAAACATGTATCATAATCATCCCCTCGGGCATGCCTCGCAGTCACTCATAATCAGTCACTCAGCACCTCACAATCACTCAGCACCTCACAGTCACTCATGCCCCCCAATCACTCGTCACTCGGCACTCGGCACTCGGTGCGCTCATTGGAGGTGTGTGTAGACTCCGGAGGGGCTCCTTCAACCCAAACGCTAATAGCAAGCCACCTCGTGGCGTATCATATCATCACAATCAGGCCCTCGGCCTCACTCAGCAGAACCACTCAAAAAGCCCCTTGGGCAAATCAGTAAAACAGGGTACTCGACCCAAAACATCATTTTTAAATCTCAAAGTAGTGTAAATCAGGATGAGTTTCGATATAGTAAGCATAATGTGGCTGAGTGAAATCATCAGTAAATAATGAGGAAAACATCAGTAAAAATCCCCCAAGGGGTCTAAACAGATCGACACGAGGCCCCAAACATGGCTTATAGCCCAAATATTTCAACAATCTTTAGAACATAATTGAGGTTTTGAGTAAAACATGCAACTCATTAGTCGCCTGCGGAGAGGACCTAGTCCAATCCAAAAATCAATGTGCGCCACATACTCGTCATCCGACATGTGCGCCATTCTAAAATCAGTGAGAAATATGTAGTCTGGGGTTTCAGACCCTCAGGACAAGATTTATAACCATTACTTACCTCTATTGGGCCACAACACTAGTCCGCTATGCTCTTGCCCCTCAAATTGGCTCCTGATTGCTCTGAATCTAGCCAAAACCAGTTTAACATCATTAATATATGCTAAAGGAACACAACCCAGTCGAGAACTATCAAATTATACATGAATCTCGAAATTTGGCAAACTCGAGCACCGGGCCCACGTCTTGAAATTTGATAAATTTTACATCACTAGAAACCTCGTCCTCCCACGATTCTACACATACCAAAAATATCACAATCGGACCACAATTGCCTACCCAAATTGCCAAAAGAATTTTCCGACCCTCCACCCATTCTTCCCATCCTTTACCTACTTTAAGCCTTCAATTTACAAGCCTAATCCGAACAAAATAGCATAGAAACCACTTTAATAACCCGGGAACTTACCTCCACTGAAGAACCACAAATTTCCTCTTCAATTTGCCTTGAAAAGCGCTCCAACCGCATGCAAAAATGGTGGAATCAATAAAATTTCACGGAGGCCCCTTTTTATACTGTTCTGCCATGAAATTCCGAACTTGCGGACACTTAATCCCACCTGTGGACCCGCACCTGCGGTCCCAGGTGCGCACCTGCACAATCCCACTAACAGGCCAATTCTCGCACCTGCGACCAGTCCTCCGCACCTGCGGCTTCGCAGGTGCGGCCATCTCTTCGCACCTGCGGATTTCCCCTTGCCTAGCCTCCTTCCGTACATGCGCATGACCTTTCGCACCTGCGACATCGCAGGTGCGGCCAACACCAGAAACTTACACCAGTGGCCATTTGCTTAAAGTTTCCAGGTTTAAAACTCCGCCAATCATTCGAAATCAATCCCAAGCCCCTTGGGGCTTAAACAAACATACCAACACACCCCATAGCATTATTACAACTTAGTCAAGCCTTTGAAACACCAAAAACAACACAAAAACACCAAAATTACATCAAATTCAAGCCTATGAACTTTGAAACTTCAAATTTCGCCAACTACGCCGAAACCAATCAAAACACCTCCGATTGACCTGAAATTTTTCAGACATATCCTAAATGACATTAGGAACCTGCTCCAACTTACGGAATCCCATTCCGACCCTGATAGCCTATTTTCCACTGCCGACCGGAAATCGCCAAAAACTAACTTTCGCCAATTCAAGCCTAATTCTACACCGGACATCAAAACTTCATTCCGAACACACTCCTAAGTCACAAATCACCTAACGAAGCTATCCGATCCATAAAATCTGCATTCCGAGGTCGTTCACCAATAAGTCAACTCTCAGTTGACTTTCTCAACTTTTAGGCTACTTTAGGAGACTAAATGCCTCAATTCTCACTATGACCATTCCGGACCCAAACCAACTGACCCAACAAAACAAAAAGAATAGGCTAGCAATATATGAAAATGTAAAATGGAAAAAACGAGGTAAATCTCACGGAAAGACCGGCCGGGTCGTTACATCCTCCCTCTCTTAAACAAAAGTTCATCCTCGAACGGGTCTAGAAACATACCTGGAGTCTCGAATAAGTGAGGATATCTGTCCCGCATGTACCGCTCGGTTTTCCAGGTGGCATCCTCCACCGGCTGCCCTCTCCACTGAACCTTCACTGAAACTATATCCTCAGACCTCAGCTTCTTGACATGTCGACCCAAAATAGCCACTAGCTCTACCTCATATGACATATCACCCTCGAGCTGAACCGTGCTGAAGTCCAAAACATGAGACGGGTCACCAACATACTTCCGGAGCATCGAAACATGGAATACCGGATGAATACTCGATAGAATAGGAGGCATAGCAAGCCTATAATCCACCTCCCCAACCTTCTGAAGCACCTCAAATGGCCCAATGAACTTGGGACTGAGCTTCCTCCTCTTCTCGAATCTCATAACACCCTTCATGGGCGACACCTTCAGCAACACCTTATCCCCAACCATGAAAGACACATCTCGGACCTTCCGGTCCGCATTACTCTTCTGCCTAGAGTGCGCCGTGTGAAGCCACTCCTGAATCAACTTTGCCTTGCCCAACGCATCCTGAACCAAGTCTTTGCCCAATAGCCTAGCCTCGCCCGACTCAAACCAACCAACCGGAGATCTGCACCTCCTACCATATAAAGCCTCATACGGAGCCATCTGGATACTCGACTGATAGCTGTTATTATATGCAAACTCCGCTAGTGGCAGAAACTGGTTCCATGAACGACCAAAGTCAATCACACAAGCACGCAACATATCCTCCAAAATATGAATGGTACACTCTGACTGCATGTCGGTCTGAGGATGAAACGATGTGCTCAACTCAACCTGAGTACCCAACTCTCTCTGCACGACTCTCCAAAACTGAGATGTGAACTGAGTACCTTTGTCAGAAATGATAGAAACTAGAACCCCATGCAATCAGAAAATCTCCCTGATATAAATCTCAGCTAACCACTCCGAAGAATAAGTAGTACCAACAGGAATGAAGTGCGTGAACTTGGTCAGCCGATCCACAATAACCCATATAGCATCAAACCTCCTCGAAGTCCGTGGGAGCCCAACTACAAAGTCCATGGTGATCCGCTCCCACTTCCACTCCGGAATATCAAATCTCTGAAGCAATCCACCTGGTCTCTGGTGCTTATACTTGACCTGCTGACAATTGAGACATTGAGCCAGAAACTCAACAATATCTTTCTTCATCCGTCTCCACCAATAATGCTGCCTCAAATCCTGATACATCTTTGTGGCACTCGTATGGATGGAATACCATGAACTATGGGCCTCAACTAGAATCAAATCTCGAATCCCATCTACATTGGGCACACAAATTCGGCCTTGCATCCTCATGACCCCATCATCACCAATAACCACATCCTAGCACCACCGCAACGGACCCTGTCCTGAAGAACAAGCAAATGTGGATCATCATACTGGCGTGCTCTAATCTGATCGTAAAGAGAAGACCTGGAGGCTACACAAGCCAATACTCGCGGGGGATCTGATAGATCCAATCTCACCAACTGACCCGCTAAAGCCTGAACATCAAGGGCTAATGGCCGCCCTACAACTGGAAGGTAGGCTAGACTCCCCAAACTCTCTGCTTTGCGAGTCAGGGCATCGACCACTACATTGGCCTTCCCCGGATGATATAAAATAGTGAGGTCATAATCCTTGAGAATCTCTAACCACCTCCTCTGACTAAAATTCAGATCCTTCTGCTTAAGCAGATGCTACAAACTACGGTGATCAGTGAAAATCTCACAATGCACTCCATATAAATAATGACGCCAAATCTTCAAGGCGCGAACAATAGCTGCTAGCTCAAGATCGTGCACTGGATAATTCTTTTCGTGCACCTTCAACTGCCTAGACGCGTAGGCAATCACCCTACCGTCCTGCATCAAAACCGCTCCAAGGCCACCTCTCGAGGCATCACAGTAAACTGTATAAGAACCTGAACCCGTAGGCAAAATCAATACAGGCGCTGTAGTCAAAGCTAACTTGAGCTTCTGGAAGCTCTCCTAACACTCCTCAGTCCACCTGAACTAAGCACCCTTCTGGGTCAGTCTGGTAATAGGTGCCGCAATAGATGAAAACCCCTTTGCGAAACGGCGGTAGTACCCTGCCAAACCAATGAAACTACGAATCTCAGTAGCTGATGACGGTCTAGGCCAACTCTGCACCGCCTCTACCTTCTTCAGATCAACCTGANGGAAATGATAGAAACTGGAACCCCATGCAATCGAACAATCTCCCTGATATAAATCTCAGCTAACCGCTCCGAAGAATAAGTAGTACCAACAGGAATGAAGTGCGCGGACTTGGTCAGCCGATCCACAATAACCCATATAGCATCAAACCTCCTCGAAGTCCGTGGGAGCCCAACTACAAAGTCCATGGTGATCCGCTCCCACTTCCACTCCGGAATATCAAATCTCTGAAGCAATCCACCTGGTCTCTGGTGCTCATACTTGACCTGCTGACAGTTGAGACACCGAGCCACAAACTCAACAATATCTTTCTTCATCCGCCTCCACCAATAATGCTGCCTAAAACCTGATACATCTTTGCGGCACCCGGATGGATAGAATACCACGAACTATGGGCCTCAGATAGAATCAAATCTCGAAGCCCATCTACATTGGGCACGCAAATCCGGCCCTGCATCCTCATGACCCCATCATCACCAATAACCACATCCCTGGCATCACCGCGACGGACCCTGTCCTAAAGAACAAGCAAATGTGGATCATCATACTTGCGTGCTCTAATCTAATCGTAAAGAGAAGACCTGGAGGCTACACAAGTCAACACCCGCGGGGGCTCTGATAGATCCAATCTCACTAACTGACCCGATAAGGCCTGAACATCAAGGGCTAATGGCCGCTCTGCTACTAGAAGGTAGGCTAGACTCCCCAAACTCTCTGCTCTGCGACTAAGGGCATCGGCCACTACATTGGCCTTCCCGGATGATATAAGATAGTGAGTTCATAATCCTTGAGAAGCTCCAACCACCTCCTCTGACGCAAATTCAAGTCCTTCTGCCTCAGCAGATACTGCAAACTACGATGATCAGTGAAAATCTCACACTGCACTCCATACAAATAATGCCGCCAAATCTTCAAGGCATGAACAATGGCAGCTAACTCAAGATCGTGCACTGGATAATTCTTCTC
>ML434030.1:0-12349 GCA_005239525.1 Nicotiana knightiana | reverse complement strand
TGCATCAATACCGCTCCCAAACCAACTCTAGAAGCATCACAATAGACTGTGTAAGAACCCGAACCAGTAGGCAAAATTAGTACTGGAGCTGTGGTCAATGCTGACTTGAGCTTCTGAAAGCTCTCCTCACACTCATCAGACCATCTGAGTGGAGCACCCTTCTGGGTGAATCTGGTCAAAGGCGAAGCAATAGAAGAGAATCCCTCCACTAAGCGACGGTAATATCCGGCCAAACCAAGGAAATTCCTAATCTCTATAGATGAGGACGGTCTGGGCCAACTCTGCACCGCCTCTATCTTTTTTGGATCAACCCGAATACCCTCACTAGACACTACGTGCCCCAAGAAAGCTACCGAACCAAGCCAAAACTCACACTTGGAGAATTTTGCATAAAGGTTCTCCCCCCTCAACCTCTGTAACACGACTCTTAAATTCTAAGCATGCTCTTCCTGGCTACGAGAATAAACCAGGATGTCATCAATGAACACAATGACGAAAGAATCAAGGTAAGGCTGAAGCACGTTGTTCATCAATTGCATGAATGCAACTGGGGCATTGGTCAACCCAAATGACATAACCAAGAACTCATAATGACCATATCTGGTCCTGAAAGCAGTCTTTGGAATGTCAGAATCCCGAATCTTTAACTAATGATACCCAAATCTCAAGTCAATCTTGGAAAACACTCTGGCTCCCTGAAGCTGGTCAAACAAATCATCAATGCGGGGCAAGGGATACCAGTTCTTGACCGTAACCCGGTTCAACTGTCGATAATCAATACACATACGCATGGACCCATCCTTTTTCTTCAAGAACAACAGCGGTGCACCCCAAGGTGACACACTAGGACGAATAAACCCCTTATCCAGGAGTTCCTGAAGCTTCTCCTTCAATTCCTTTAGCTTCGCTGGGGCCATGCGATAAGGTGGAATAGGAATAGGTTGGGTGCCTGACACCAAGTCAATACCAAAATCAATATCCCTGTCAGGTGGCATGCCTGGCAGGTCTGCAGGAAACACATCTGGAAAGTCACGAACCACAGGAACTGAATCAGTAGCGGGAGTCTCACCACTCATCCTCACAAAGGCCAAATAAGATAAACACCCTTTCTCAACCATGCGCTGAGCCTTCAGGGAGGAAATCACCCTGCTAGGCATATACTCAGAAGAACCTCTCCACTCAACCCTCGGACACCCTGGCATAGCTAAGGTCATGGTCTTAGCGCGACAATCAAGAATAGTATGGCACGGAGATAACCAATCCATGCCCAATATCATATATAAATCAACCATGCTGAGTAACAGTAGGTCCACTAGGTCTCCACACCCTCAATAGACATCATGCACGACCGATACACACGGTCCACAACAACAGTATCGCCCACCAGAGTCGACACATGAACAAAGGTGACTAGAGACTCACGGGGCACATCCAGAAAATGGGCAAAATATGAAGAAACATAGGAATATGTAGAACCAGGGTCAAATAAAGCCAAGTCATCTTGGCAACAGACTGAGACAATACCTGTGATCACGGCATCTGAGGCCATAGCATCTGGCATGGCTGGAAATGCATACATGCGAGCCTGACCTCCCCCTGCTCGACCTCCCCCTCTAGGGCGGCCTCTGGCTAACTGAATACCACCCCTGGCTGCCTGGGCGGGTGGTGAAGTAACTGGAGCTGAAGTCGAGGGCTGGCCTCTCTACTGAGAAGATCCACCAGAACGGCGGGGACACTGCCTCCACACGTACCCGAACTCTCCACACTCAAAGCAACTCCCTGGAGCTGGAGGCGGGGAATGAAAGAAACCCCTAGCACCCGAACGACCACTGGAAGACTCATGCATAGAAGAAATCTGAACTAGGGGTGCTCGAGATGCACTCTGACTGGGAAGGCACCAAATGAAGTACGGCCTGACTAAGAACCATGGGGCACATGCCCCGAAGATGCACCACTATATGCTGGGAGGCCTGACTGAGGAGGCCTGAATGAACGGCCCCTACCCTGCTAAAACTGCCCCGTGAAAGGAGCACTACTAGAACTGCCCGAACCACGAGGTCTCTTGGACTCCCTCTCCTTCCGCTCCTGGAGGCAAACAGACTCAATATCTCGAGCTATGTAAACAACCTGCTCGAATGAAGCACCTGATACTCTCTCCCGAGTCATAAATAGTCGAAGCTGATAAGAAAGACCATCTACAAACCTCCTCACTCTCTCCCTATCAGTAGGGACAATCTCAGAATCATGTCTAGCCAACTCAGAAAATCTCATATCGTACTGAGTAACTGATAACTCTCCCTGGCGCAGCTGCTCAAACTGCCTACGCTGCTCCTCTCTGTGTGACTAAGGAACATACTTCTCCAAAAAGATCGTGGAGAACTGCTGCCAGGTGAGAGGTGCTGAACGATCCGGCCTAAGTCTCTCGAATGAATCCCACCAAGTAAAGTCAGCACCCGCAAACTGAAATGTAACAAATGAGACCCCACTGGTCTCCAAAATACCGCAGTACGTAGTATCCTCTAGCACTTATCTAGAAACCCCAAGGCATCCTCGCCCTCTGTACCGCTGAAAGTCGGAGGCTGAAGCCTGTTGTACCTCTCCAACCTTCGCTGCTTGTCCTCAGGCATAGCAGGGACCACATAATCCTGGACCGGAGCAACTGGTTGAGCTGGGGCTGCTCCCGGTGCCTGAATACCCCGTGCAGCCTGCTCAGGTGCCCGGGCAGCTGGAGTCTAATTGCCTCCCCCGGCCTGAGCTGTGGTGGCAGTAGAAAACATGGCGACTGCCTGAGCCAAACTGGTGCACACTGTCAATATGTGAGACAGGGTCTCCTGAAGACCTGGAATAACCATAGGCACTGCCGGTGCCTGAGCCTGTCCCGCTGGAACACCATCGATGGGAACCTGATCCTGATCGATAGGGGGATCCTGTGGTACTGCCCCAGCTGCTGCGCGGGGTAGCCTCTACCTCTACCACGGCCTCGACCTCTCTCTGGTCTAGCCAGGGACTGGTCACTCTAATCGGTATTGCGTGTCCTCACCATCTTTGAGAGAATGGAACAACGTAAGTTCAGATTTCAAGAATTAATAGATTAGCACGAAAGAGTTCAAGAAAGATAGAAATGTTTCCTAAAAGTTCGGCAGCCTCTCGAAGATAAGTACAGACGTCTCCGTACCGATCCGCAAGATTCTACTAAACCTACTAATGACCTTTGAGTCCTATGTAACCTAGGCTCTGATACCAAACTGTCACGACACCAAATCCTAAACCGGCCGTGATGGAGCCTATCGTGGAACTAGGCTAGCCAATAATCACATGTTCATAATTTCCTTCAAAATCCCAATCAAATTTCAAGCATTTTATAAAATATATAGAGTTTACTAAATATATTAGGCCAAATAATAGTGCCACCAACCCCAAAACCCAGAGCCAATATGTCATGAGCATCTAAGAGAAATAAGCCAAAGGTATACTATTATAATACAAAAACCTCCGAATAAATAGCTAGATACAACAAGATGGGAAAACAGAGATGCTGCGGACGCTGAACAGCTACTTATATATCCCGTAATCCGGCTCCGCGCGGAAAAGATAGCTAATGCTCGGTATCTGCACCTGAATTTGCACACAGGGGTGCAGGGAGTAATGTGAGTACGCCAACTCAGTAGTAATGAAAATAAATCAAGTCTAAGTGGGAAGAATTCATATAGAAATCAATGTCATCAATTCACAATATGCACAACCTTTCTTTCCAACAGTATAAACATAGACATATGAAGTCATCATGCCTTAAAACCCACTTCAGAAAAGTCCTTTGAAGAATGCATATTTTTAACAACTTCAAACCGAAAGATTTAGTATGAAAATGAAATGAATCATATAGAGGCCCCTCGGGCAAAACATATTTCATAAGTCCAGAGTGAAAGTAGTAAATATCATAGGTAGCCCCTTGGGCAAAACATGTATCATAATCATCCCCTCGGGCATGCCTCGCAGTCACTCATAATCAGTCACTCAGCACCTCACAATCACTCAGCGCCTCACAGTCACTCATGCCTCCCAATCACTCATCACTTGGCACTCGGCACTCGGTGCGCTCACTGGGTGCGTGTGTAGTCTTCGGAGGGGCTCCTTCAGCCCAAGCGCTAATATCAAGCCACCCCGTGGCGTATCATATCCTCACAATTAGGCCCTCGGCCTCACTCAGCAGAACCACTCAAAAAGCCCCTCGGGAAAATCAGTAAAACAGGGTACTCGACCTAAAACATCATTTTTAAATCTCAAAGTAGTGTAAATCAGGCTGAGTTTCGAAAACAGTAAGCACAATGTGGCTGAGTGAAATCATCAGTAAATAGTGAGGAAAACATCAGTAAAAAGCCCCCAAGGGGTCTAAACAGATCGGCACGAGGCCCCAAACATGGCTTATAGCCCAAATATTTCAACAATCTTTAGAACATAATTTAACATAAGGTTTTGAGTAAAACATGCAATTCATTAGTCGCCTGCGGAGAGGACCTAGTCCAATCCAAAAATTAGTGCGCGCCACATACTCGTCATCCGACATGTGTGCCATTCTAAAATCAGTGAGAAATATGTAGTCCGGGGTTTCATACCTTCAGGACAAGATTTATAACCATTACTTACCTCTACCGGGCCACAACACTAGTCAGCTATGCTCTTGCCCCTCAAATTGGCTCCCGATTGCTTCGAATCTAGCCAAAACTAGTTTAACATCATTAATATATGCTAAAGGAACACAACCCAGTCGAAAACTATTAAATTATACAAGAATTTCGAAATTCGGCCAAACTCAAGCCCCGGGCCCACGTCTCGAAATTCGATAAATTTTACATCACTCNATTTCATAAGTCCAGAGTGAAAGTAGTAAATATCATAGGTAGCCCCTTGGGCAAAACATGTATCATAATCATCCCCTCGGGCATGCCTCGCAGTCACTCATAATCAGTCACTCAGCACCTCACAATCACTCAGCGCCTCACAGTCACTCATGCCTCCCAATCACTCATCACTTGGCACTCGGCACTCGGTGCGCTCACTGGGTGCGTGTGTAGTNCAAAAATGGTGGAATGAATAAAATTTCACGGAGGCCCCTTTTTATACTGTTCTGCCCAGAAATTTTGCATTTGCGGACACTTAATCGCACATGTGGACCCGCACCTGCGGTCCCAGGTGCGCACCTGCGCAATCCCACTAACGGGCCAATTCTCGCACCTGCAGCCACTCCTCCGCACCTACGGCCATCTCTTCGCACCTGCAGATTTCCCCTGGCCTAGCCTCCATCCGCACCTGCGCATGACCTTTCGCACCTGTGACATCACAGGTGTGGCCAACACCAGAAACTTACATCAGCAGCCATTTGCTAAAATTTTCCAAGTTTCAAACTCCGCCAACCATCCGAAATCAATACCAAGCCTCTTGGGGCCCCAACCAAAAATACCAACACACCACATAGCATTATTCTAACTTAGTTGAGCCTTCGAAACCCCAAAAACAACACGAAAACACAAAAATTACATCAAATTCAAGCCTATGAACTTTGAAAGTTCCAAATTTCACCAACTACACCGAAACCAACCAAAACACCTCCCATTGACCTGAAATTTTTCAGACATATCCAAAATGACATTAGGAACCTGCTCCAACTTCCGGAATCCCATTCCAACCCCGATAGCCTATTTTCCACTGCCGACCGGAAATCGCCAAAAACTAAATTTCTCCAATTCAAGCCTAATTCTACACTGGACATCAAAACTTCATTCCGAACACAATCCTAAGTCTCAAATCACCTAACAAAGCTATCCGAGCCATAAAATCCGCATTTCAAGGTCGTTCACCAATAAGTCAACTCTCAGTTGACTTTCTCAACTTTTAGGCTACTTTAGGAGACTAAATGCCTCAATTCTCACCATGACCATTCCAGAACCAAACCAACTGACCCAACACAACAAAAAGAATAGGCTAGCAATATATGACAAATGTATAAATGGGTAAAACGAGGTAAATCTCACGGAACGACCGGCCGGGTCGTTACATACTCCCCCTCTTATGCAAAAGTTCATCCTCGAATGGGTATAGAAACATACCTGGAGTCTCGAATAAGTGAGGATATTTGTCCTGCATCTCCCGCTCAGTCTCCCAGGTGGCATCCTCCACCGGCTGCCCTCTCCACTGAACCTTCACTGAAACTATATCCTTAGACCTCAGCTTCCTGACCTGTCGACCCAAAATAGCCATTGGATCTACCTCATATGACATATCACCCTCGAGGTGTGCCGTGCTGAAGTCCAAAACAAGAGATGGGTCACCAACATACTTCCGGAGCATCGAAACATGGAATACCGGATGAATACTCGATAGACTGGGAGGCATAACAAGCCTATAAGCCACCTCCCCAACCCTATGATAGTTGTTATTATATGCAAACTCCGCTAGTGGCTGAAACTGGACCCATGAACCACCAAAGTAAATCACACAAGCACGCAACATATCCTCCAAAATATGAATGGTACGCTCCGACTGCCCGTCAGTATGAGGATGAAACGTGGTGCTCAACTCAACCTGAGTACCCAACTCCCTCGGCACGGCTCTCCAAAACTGAGATGTGAACTGAGTACCTCTGTCATAAATGATAGAAACTAGAACCCCATGCAATCGGACAATCTCCCTAATATAAATCTCAGCTAACCACTCCGAAGAATAAGTAGTACCAACATGAATGAAGTGCGCGGACTTGGTCAGCCGATCCACAATAACCCATATAGCATCAAACCTCCTCAAAGTCCGTGGGAGCCCAACTACAAAGTCCATGGTGATCTGCTACGACTTCCACTCCGGAATATCAAATCTCTGAAGCAATCCACCTGGTCTATGGTGCTCATACTTGACCTACTTACATTTGATACACCGAGCAACAAACTCAACAATATCTTTCTTCATCCGCCTCCGCCAATAATGCTACCTCAAATCCTGATACATCTTTGCGGCACCCGGATGGATAGAATACCGCGAATTATGGGCCTCAGATAGAATCAAATCTCGAAGCCCATCTACATTGGGCACGAAAATCTGGCCCTGCATCCTCATGACCTCATCATCACCAACAACCATATCCCTGGTATCACCGAGACGGACCCTGTCCTGAAGAACAAGCAAATGTGGATCATCTTACTGGCGTGCTCTAATCTGATCGTAAAGAGAAGACCTGGAGGCTACACAAGCCAACACCCGCGGGTGCTCTGATAGATCCAATCTCACCAACCGAACCGCTAAGGCCTGAACATCAAGGGCTAATGGACGCTCTGCTACTGGAAGGTAGGCTAGACTCCCCAAACTCTCTGCTATACGACTCAGGGCATCAGCCACTACATTGGCCTTCCCCGGATGATATAAGATAGTGAGGTCATAATCCTTGAGAAGCTCCAACCACCTCTTCTGACGCAAATTCAAGTCCTTCTGCCTCAGCAGATATTCCAAACTACGACGATCAGTGAAAATCTCACACTGCACTCCATACAAATAATGCCGCCAAATCTTCAAGGCATGAATAACGGCAGCTAACTCAAGATCGTGCACTAGATAATTCTTCTCGTGCACCTTCAACTGTCTAGATGCGTAGGCAATAACCCTACCGTCTTGCATCAATAACGCTCCCAAACCAACTCTAGAAGCATCACAATAGACTGTGTAAGAACCTGAACCAGTAGGCAAAACTAGTAACAGAGTTGTGGTCAATGCTGACTTGAGCTTCTGAAAGCTCTCCTCATATTCATCAGACCATCTGAATGGAGCACCCTTCTGGGCCAACACCAGAAACTTACACCAGTAGCCATTTGCTGAAATTTTCCAAGTTTAAAACTCCGCCAACCATCTGAAATCAATCCCGAACCCCTCTGTGCCCCAACCAAACATACCAGCACACCCCATAGAATTATTCAAACTTAGTCGAGCCTTCGAAACACTAAAAACAACACAAAAACACCAAAATTACATCAAATTCAAGCCTATGAACTTTGAAACTTCCAAATTTTTCCAACTACGCCGAAACCAACCAAAACATCTCCCATTGACCTGAAAATTTGCAGACATATCCAAAATGACATAGGAACTTTCTCCAACTTCCGGAATCTCATTCCGACCCCGATAGCCTATTTTTTACTGCCGACCGAAAATTGCCAAAAACTAACTTTCGCCAATTCAAGCCTAATTCTACACCCGACATCAAAACTTCATTCCGAACACACTCCTAAGTCCCAAATCACCTAACGAAGCTATCCGAGCCATAAAATCCGCATTCTGAGGTCGTTCACGAATAAGTCAACTCTCAATTGACTTTCTTAACTTTTAAGCTACTTTAGGAGACTAAATGCCTCAATTCTCACCATGACCACTCCGGACATAAACCAACTGACCCAACACAACAAAAATAACAGGCTAGCAATATATGACAAATGCAGAAATGGGGAAAATGAGGTAAATCTCACAGAACGACCGGTCGGGTCGTTACATTGAGGCAGCGCAGATGGCTTGAGTTGTTGAAGGATTATGATATCACCCTTCTTTATCATCCAAGCAAGGCAAATGTGGTAGCAGGTGCCTTGAGCAGGAAGGCAGAGAGTATGGATTGTTTAGCTTACATTGCAGCAGAGGAGAGACCTCTAGCCTTGGACATTTAGTCCTTGGCTAATCGCCTGGTGAGGTTAGACCTTTAAGAGCCTCACCAAGTTTTAGCAATGTTCTTGCTCAGTCTTCATTATTGGGAGAGATTAAGGCTCAGCAGTTTGATGATCCTTACTTGGAAGAGCTACGTGAGACAGTGGTTCAGGGTGGTGCCAAGGAAGTTACTATTGGCGAGGATGGTGTTCTGAGACTTCAGGGTCGTTTATGTGTTCCTAATGTCGATGGCCTGAGAGGGAGGATTCTAGAGGAGGCACACAGTTCTCGGTATTCTGTTCATCCTGGTGCTACAAAGATGTATCGTGATTTGAAGCAACATTACTGGTGGAGGCGGATGAAGAAGGACATGTGGAGTATGTGGCTAGGTGTCTTAATTGTCAGCATGTTAAGTATGAGCACCAGAGGCCAGGAGGCTTACTTCAGCAGATGCCCATTCCGGAGTGGAAGTGGGAACGCATCACTATGGACTTCGTGGTTGGGTTACCTCGGACTCTACGGAAAGTTGACGTGGTTTGGGTCATTATGGATAGATTGAGCAAATCGGCACATTTCATTCCAGTGGCTACTACATATACTTCTGAGAGGTTGGCACAAATCTATATTCGGGAGATAGTCCGGTTGCACGGTGTGCCAGTGTCCATTATATCAGATCGAGGTCCTCAGTTCACCTCGCACTTCTAGAGAGCATTGCATAGTGAGATGGGTACCCAGATAGACCTCATCACAACATTTCACCCTCATACTGATGGCCAGTCAGAGCGTACAGTTTATATATTGGAAGACATGCTCAGGGCATGTGTGATTGACTTCGGAGGTCAGTGGGACCCGTTCTTGCCTTTGACCGAGTTTGATTACAATAATAGTTATCATTCCAACATCGAGATGGCTCCATTTGAGGCTTTTTATGGTCGGCGATGCATTCTCCTATCGGGTGGTTTGAGCCTGGCGAGGCTAAGTTATATGGCACCGACCTGGTGAGGGATTCTTTGGAGAGGGTGAAGTTGATTCAGGAGAGGCTCCGCACAGCACAGTCCAGACAAAAGAGTTACACGGATCAGAAAGCGTGTGATGTAACATATATGGAGGGGGATAAGGTCCTGTCGAAAGTCTCGCCAATGAAGGGTATTATGAGGTTCGGGAAGAAGGGCAAGTCGAGCCCAAGGTTTATAGGTCCCTTCGAGGTGTTGAGGCGTGTTGGGGAGGTTGCTTATGAGCTAGCTTTACCTCCCAGTTTATCAGGAGTTCATATGGTCTTTCATGTATCCATGCTCCGGCAGTACCACGACGACTTCTCTCACGTGGTTGATTTTAGCACTATTCAGTTGGATGAGAGGTTGGGCTACGAGGAGGAGCCAGTTGCTATTATTGACAGGTAGGATCGCCAGTTGAGATCCAAGAGAGTTTCTATTATAAAGGTCTAGTGGAGGGGCCAACCAGTCAAGGAGGTGACCTGGGAGTCCGAGGAATACATACGGAGCAGATTTCCGCACTTATTCAGCACTTCAGGTGTGATTCAAGACCCGTTCGAGGATGAACATTTGTTTAATAGGTGGAGAATATAATGACCCGATCGGTCGTTTTGCGTTACCGGACCCCGTTCCCCTAAATGAAACTTCCCATAGCGGCTTATTGTGATTTATGACTTGCGGGGGCGGGTGGTTCGAGTTTTGAAAGTGTTTAGAGCTATGTTGGAACACTTGGTTCCTTCAGGTTGGCTGTTAAGGCCAGGTTTGACTTTGGTCAACATCTTGAGTAAACGACCTTGGAATCGAGTTTAGACGGTTCCCGTAGCTTCGTATGATGATTTCGGACTTGGGCGTATGTTCGAAATCGGTTGTGGATGACCTGGGAGCGTTTCGGCGCCCAATATCGAAATAAGAGTTCCTTAAGTTCATATTGTGGTTTGGGACGTGTTTTTGTGTTATCAAGGTCCGAACGGAATTTCGAGACCTGGAATAGTTCCGGTATGTCATTTATGACTTGCCTACAAAATTTGGTGTCATTCCGAGTAGTATAGGTCCGGTCGGCGCATTGTTAGCGAATTCAAGAAACTTAAAGTTCCGAAGTTTGGTTCTAGGAGTTTTGAGATGTGATTTTGAGTTTTAGCATTTTTGTGGGTGTTCCGAAGGCTCGAGAGAGTCTGTATTATGATTTAGGACTTGTTGGTATATTTGGACGGGAGCTCAGGTGGGCCCAGGTGCCTCTCGGGCACCAAACGATGACAAAAACCAGCTGAAGCAGTTGCTCGTGCACCTGTCTAGTGTGACAGCAGGTGTGGTTGCCCAGTCGCAGGTGCGAGCCCAGGTGGGTTGCCCAGTTCTTGCAGGTGCGGGCCCTTTCCCGCAGGTGCGGACTCCTGCCTGCAGGTGCGAGCCCAGGCCCTTGTCCCATTTTCCGCAGGTGCGAGACCGCAGTGCGGTCGTCGAGTTGCAGGTGCGGAAACCCCTGTAGGCAGTAAGGTCTTTAAATGCGGTTTATCCCATTTTCACTCCATTCTCTTCCACCATAGACGATCTTGAGAGCTTGGAAAAGATCCCCAAACCTAGCTACTAAAAGTTAAGTGAATTATATCCTAAAGTCAGTTAATGCATGAATTCCTAGTTGAATTTAACTACCTAATTAGTGAAAAATTAAGGATTTGGGTAGTAAACTAGGGCTTTCGAGAATTTAGAGAATTACCCGTGAATTAGCTATGAAATCATACAAAAATCATATATTTACAATCCTTAGGTTATGGGTGAGTGTTTCCTTCGAGAATTTTCGGAATCCGAGCATGCGAGCCCGGGGTTGGATATTGGGATTTCTTCAAGAATGATGAATTTGACTAAATAGTAGGAGGATTCCATGCCTTGAGTATAATTTGATACATTTACGTAATGTTTGATTAGTTTCGAGTCCTTGGGTGACGAGTTCAGAGTTTCGGGGACATTCTTGACCCGAGGTAAGTCTCCTTTCTAACCTTGTAAGATGGAACTGTCCCCCTAGGTGATTTAAATGGCTATGTGCTAATGTTTGTGGGGTCTACGTACGCACAAAGTGACGAGAGTCCGTACGTAGCGCCTCTTATTGTTATGTCCGGGTAGTTAGGCCTACACCATGCCTTGTGTTTTTCCTTGAAATGAACTACATCCTTAATGAATTAATGTTACATGCGACATGTTTCCTTGAGATCATGGAATTTGAAAATTTTAAAGGAATTGTTCACTGAAAAGTAATTTATAAAGAATAATGTGTGGATTGTGTGTGCATGTGACCGCTTCGCAATTTACATTCCGAGACCAGAGTGTTATTTACCCCACTCTCATGGGAGCGGGTCGTACACCACGATGAGATTGAAAGATATATTATGGTTCGGGTCGTTCGATGGCAGTGCACAAATATGATCATTATGATGGCTCAGGCCGGTTGTCCTTATCCTATTTGCGCATGCTAAATTGTTAATGATTCTTTTATGGATATTGAGTGGACATATGTTTTAAAAAAAATGAAGTAGTAATTGTATATTTACTTCCTTATTTATTTGAATTACAGTTATCTTTAATGTATATTGTTTTGATCATCCTTGTATGTTTGTTACTGATATTATATCTTTTTTAATCATTTTTGTTGGACCTTAGTGAGTGTCAAGTCGACCTCTCGTCACTACTTCTTCGAG
>ML434029.1:0-20219 GCA_005239525.1 Nicotiana knightiana | reverse complement strand
CGGTACCGGCTCCGTACCAAGGCGTCCGGCCTGGGCCATGGCAGGCGATAATAAAGGCACGACTGGCGGAATTCTTGTTTAATTGCCATAAAATGCCAAAAAATGTAACTTGATCATTTCAAAGAATTGGTTATGGTTCCTTGGATTGTATTTGATGTCCCGGAAAAATATCATGATATCCGGTACCGGCTCCGTACCAAGGCGTCCGGCCTGGACCATGGCAGGCAATAATAGAGGCACGACTAGCGGAATTCCAGTTTAATTTCCATAAAATTCCAAAATATGTAACTTGATCATTTTGAAGCGTTGGTTATGAATCCTTGGGTTGTATTTCATGTCCCAGAAATATATCATGCGATTCGGTACCGGCTACGTACCAAGGCGTCCGGCCTGGACCATGGAAGGCGATAATGTAGGCACGACTTGGCGGAATTCTAGTTTAATTTCCATAAAATGCCCAAAAAATGTAAATTGATCATTTCGAACCGTTGGTTATGGTTTCTTGGGTATTTGATATCCCGTAAAAATATCATGTGATCCGGTACCGACTCTGTATCAAGGCGTCCGGCCTGGACCATGGCAGGCGATAATACATCCACGACTGACGAAATTCCAGTTTAATTGCCATAAAATGCCAATTAATGTAACTTGATCATTTCGAAGCGTTGGTTATGGTTCCTTGGGGTCCTATTTGATATCCCGGACAAATATCATGCGATCCGGTACCGGCTCCATACCAAGGCGTCAGGCCTAGACCATGGCAGGCGATAATACATGCACGACTGACGGAATTCCAGTTTAATTGTCATAAAATAAACAAAAATGTAACTAGATAATTTTGAAGCGTTGGTTATGGTTCCTTGGGTCATATTTGATATCCCGGACAAATATCATGTGGTCTGGTACCGGCTCCGTGCCAAGGCGTCCGACCTGGACCATAGCAGGCAATAATACAAGCACAGCTGGCGGAATTCCAGTCTAATTACCATAGAATGCCAAAAAATGTAACTTGATCATTTCGAAGTGTTGGTTATGGTTCCTTGGGTCGTATTTTATGTCCCGAAGAAATATCATGTGATCGCGTACCGGCTCCGTACCAAGGCGTCCGGCCAGGACCATGGCAGGCGATAATACAGGCACGACTGGCGGAACTCCAATATAATTGCCATAAAATGCTAAAAAATTTAACTTGATCATTTTGATGCCTTGGTTAATGTTCCTTGGGTCATATTTAATGTCCCGGAAAAATATAATGCGATCCGATACCGGCTCCGTACCAAGGAGTCCGGCCTGGACCATGGCAGGCGATAATACATGCACGACTGGCGGAATTCCAGTTTAATTGCCATAAAATGCCAAAAAATATAATTTGATCATTTGGAAACGTTGGTTATGGTTCCTTGGGTCTTATTTGATGTCCTGGAGAAATATCATCAATCCGGTACCGGCTCCGTGCCAAGGAGTCCGGCCTGGACCATGGCAGGCGAGAATACATGCACGACTGGCGAAATTCTAGTTTAATTGCCATAAAATGCAAAAAAATGTAACTTGATCATTTCGTCGCATTGGTTATGGTTCCTTAGGTCATATTTAATGTCACGGATAAATATCATACGAACCGGTACCGGCTCCGTGCCAAGGCGTCCGGCCTGGACCATGACAAGCGATAATAGAGTCACAACTTGCGGAATTCCAGCTTAATTGCCATAAAATGCAAAAAAATGTAACTTGATCATTTCGAAGCGTTGGTTATGGTTCCTTGTGTCATATTTGATATCCCGTAAATATATCATGCGATCCGGTACCGGTTCCCTACCAAGGAGTCTGGCCTGGACCATGGCAGGCGATAATACATACACGACTGACGGAATTCCAGTTTAATTGTCATAAAATGCCAAAAAATGGAACTTGATAATTTCGAAGCGTTGATTATGGTTCCTTGGATCATATTTGATATTCCAGACAAATATCATGCGATCCGGTACCGGCTCCGTACCAAGGCGTCCGGCCTGGACCATAGCAGGAAATAATACAAGCACGGCTGGCGGAACTCCAGTCTAATTGCCATAGAATGCAAAAAATGTAACTTGATAATTTCGAAGTGTTGGTTATGGTTCCTTGGTTCGTATTTTATGTCCCGTAGAAATATCATGCAATCGGGTACCGGCTCCGTACCAAGGCATCCGGCGTGGACCATGGCAGGAGATTATAAAGGCACGACTGGCAGAATTCCAATTTAATTGCCATAAAATGCCAAAAAATGTAACTTGATAATTTCGAAGCGTTAGTTATGGTTCCTTGGGTTATATTTAATTTCCTGGAAAAATATCATGTGACCCGGTACCGTTTTCGTACCAAGGTTTCCGGCCTGGACCATCGCAGGCAATAATAAAGGCACGACTGGCGGAATTCCAGTTTAATTGCCATAAAATGCCAAAAATGTAACTTGATCATTTCGAAGTGTTGGTTATGGTTCCTTGGGTCATATTTGATATCCCAGACAAATATCATGCGATCAGGTACCGGCTCGGCGTCCGGCCTGGACCATAGCAGGCAATAATACAGGCACCGCTGGCGGCATTCCAGTCTAATTGCCATAGAATGCCAAAAAATGTAACTTGATCATTTCGAAGTGTTGGTTATGGTTCCATGGGTCATATTTTATGTCCCGGACAAATATTATGGGATTCGGTACCGGCTCCGTACCAAGGCGTCCGACCTGGATCACGGTAGGCGATAATAAAGGCACAACTGGCGGAATTCCAGTTTAATTGTCATAAAATGCCAAAAAATTTAACTTGATCATTTCGATGCCTTGGTTAATGTTACTTGGGTCACTTAATGTCCCGGACAAATATAATGCAATCCGATACCAGCTCCATACCAAGGCGTCCGGCCTGGATCATGGCAGGCGATAATACATGCACGACTGGCGAAATTCCAGTTTAATTGCCATAAAATGCCAAAAAATTTAATTTCATCGTTTTTAAGCGTTGGTTATGGTTCCTTGGTTCGTATTTGATATCCTGGAGAAATATCATGCGATCCTGTACCGGCTCCGTACCAAGGCGTCCGGCCTGGACCGTGGCAGGCTATAATACATGCACGACTAACGGAATTCCAGTTTAATTGCCATAAAATACAAAAAAAATGTAACTTGATCATTTCCAAGTGTTGGTTATGGTTCCTTGTTTCGTATTTGATGTCCCTGACAAATATCATGATATCTGGTACCGGCTCCGTACCAAGGCCTCTGGCCTGGACCATGGCAGGTGATAATAAAGGCACGAGTTGCGGAATTCCAGTTTAATTGCCATAAAATACCAAAAAATGTAACTTGATCATTTCGAAGCGTTGGATATGGTTCCTTGGGTTGTATTTGATGTCCCGGAGAAATATTATGTGATCTGGTACCGGCTCCGTACCAAGCGTCCGGCCTTGACTATTGCAGGAAATAATACAGGCACGGCAGGCGGATTTCCAGTTTAATTGCCATAAAATTCCAAAAAATGTAACTTGATTATTTCGAAGCCTTGGTTATGAATCCTTGGGTTGTATTTGATTTCCTGGACAAATATCATGTGATTCGGTGCCGGCTACGTACCAAGGCGTCCGGCCTGGACCATGGAAGGCGATAATGCAGGCACGACTTGGCGAAATTCTAGTTTAATTGCCATAAAATTCCAAAAAATGTAACTTGATCCTTTCGAAGAGTTGGTTATGGTTTCTTGGGTTGTATTTGATGTCCCGAAATAATATCACGTGATCCGGTACCGGATCCATACCAAGGCGTCTAGTCTGGACCATGGATGGCGATAATACAGGCACAACTAGCTGAATTCCAGTTTAATTGCCATAAAATGACAAAAAATGTAATTTGATCATTTCGAAGTTTTGGTTATGGTTCCTTGGTTTATATTTGATGTCCCGGACAAATATCATGCGATTTGGTACCGGCTACGTACCACGGCGTCCGGCCTGGACCATGGCAGGCGATAATACAGGCACGACTTGGCGGAATTCCAGTTTAATTGCAATAAATGCCAAAAAATGTAACTTGATCATTTCGAAGTTTTGGTTATGGTTCCTTGGGTCATATTTGATGTCCTGGATAAATATCATGTGATTCGGTACCGGCTACGTACCACAGCATCCGGCCTGGATCATGGCAGGCGATAATACAAACACAACTTGGTGGAATTCCAGTTTAATTGCTAGAAAATTCCAAAAAATGTAACTTGATTACTTCGAAGAGTTGGTTATGGTTCCTTGGGTTGTATTTGATTTCCCGATGTGATCCGGTACAGGCTCCAGACCAAGGCGTCCGGCCTGGACCATGGATGGCGATAATACATGCACGATTGGCGGAATTACAGTTTAATTGCCATAAAATGCCAAAAAATGTAACTTGATCATTTCGAAGCGTTTCTTATGGTTCCTTCGATTTAATTTGATATCCCGGACAAATATCATGCAATTCGGTACCGGCTCCATACCAAGGCGTTCGGCCTGGACAATGGCAGGCGATAATACATGCACGACTTGGCGGAATTCCAGTTTAATTGCAATAAATGCCAAAAAATGTAACTTGATCATTTCGAAGTTTTGGTTATGGTTCCTTGGGTCATATTTGATGTCCCGGAAAAATATCATGCGATTAGGTACCGGCTACGTACCACGGCGTCCTAATGGTCACGAGGATAGTATTTAAATCTTTTCTAGAAATTCATTTCCCAAGTTCGATAAGGTTTAAACATTTTTAAAATTTATCAGTAAAGTTACAAGTACGGCAAAAAAACATGCTTTTGGGTCCTAGACTACCCGGACATAAGCATAATAGTAGCTACACACGGACTCTCGTCACCTCGTGCGTACGTAGCCCCCACACACATTAGAACATATTTAATTACTTCACCAATGGGGACAATTCCCTATTACAAGGTTAGAAGAGAGAACTACCTCGCTCTGAAGATTCATAACCGGCTACCAAGCCCTTTCGATGACTCAAATTGATGCACAATGCCCCAAAACTATCCAAATAACGGGCAAACCAATGAAAATATACTCTAATACTTATAACAAATCATTTTATATAAACTCCAACTCCGCTCGAAAAGTCGATAAAATCACCCTCGGGCCCACGTGCCCGGATTACCCATAACTTTACGAACTCAAATATATAATTCTCTTTCAATTTCATGCCCTAATTCGCGGTCAAAATAAAAAAATATATAAATTCTAGGTCTTCCCACCAAAACCCCAAATTTCTATAAATGTTCTTCTCTAATCCATGCATAATCCAAGTATTTAACTCAAGATGGGAAGAAGTCAATCACCTTATGGAAGATGCTGAAAATATAATTCCAAAATCGCCTTCCATCAAAGAATGAAGTGCAAATAAGCCAAGACCTCGATTTTAAAATACACATTGCCTAGACCCGGCCTCCAGCCTTGCACCTGCGCGCCCGCAGGTGCGCCCAAGCACCCACACCTGCGGATTTCTCCTTCCCAGCCGGGCTCCGCACCTGCGCTTCCTCTTCCGCATTTGCGCCTTAACAGGTGTGGAAACAACCTCGCACCTGCGCCCCCAGCCAAGTCAACCAAATTCCACATCTGCGACGCCAAAACCGCACTTCCGGCCCTTATTGCGCAGGTGCGGTCGGACCAGACAACAGAGCCTTCAACCCTTCCTCAACTCCAAATTCGATCTGTTAGCCACCTGGAATCCACCCGAGGCCCCCGGGACCCCGTCGAATCACACAATCTGTTCCAAAAAATAATGCGGACCTGCTCGAGGCCTCAAGTCACATCAAATAACATCGAAACAACGGATCGCAACTTAATTCAATCTTTATGAACTTTGAAATTTCCAACTTCTACCTTCGATGTCGAAACCTATTAAATCACATCCGATTGACCCCAAATTTTTGCACACAAGTCACATTCAACATTACGAACCTGCTCCAATTTTCAAAATCAGAATCCGACCCCGATATCAAAATTTCCACTTCCGGTTCAATTCCTCGAAAACCTTCAAATTTCTAACTTTAGCCAAATGACTCCAAAATGACATACAGACCTCCGAATTCACTTCCGATCGCACTCCTAACACCAGAATCACCATACGGAGCTATTCTCAGACTCAGAATCCCAAACGGACATCAATAACACTGAAATGCACTTCAACCCAGACTTGTGAAATTTCTTCTAAAATACTAACTTCCACAATATGCGCCGAAACGCTCCCGGGTCATCCAAAACCCGTTCCGAACATAGCCCAAGTTCGTAATCATCATACGAACATGTTAGGACCTTCAAATCCTGATTCTGAGGTCATTTACTCAAAAATACAATCTCAGTCAATTCTTCCAACTTAAGGCTTTTCAAATGAGAATTTTCTTTCCAATTCGACTTCGAACTTCCCGAAATTAACTTCCGATCACGCCTACGAGTCATGATACTTGAAATGAAGCTGCTCATGGCCTTAAACCGCCAAAAGATGCACTAGAGCTCAAGACGACCGGTCGGGTCGTTACATTCTCTCACAATTAAACATATGTTCGTCTTCGAACATGCTAAGAACTGCTCTGGAGGTATCTGAAATCATCGTTTAACACTTTGTGCACCTACCTGTGCTGCCACCACTCCGCTGAGCGCATTAGCTCGATCAAATCCAAATATATCTTCTTTTATCCATACAATAAGCTCAGAACCCAGTTCCAGGACCCAAAATCCTCTGTCAGGCCTGTTTCCAATATATGAACACCGAATTAATCACTACACGAGGTGCGAGAATATGATTGCATGCCTCCGCTGAATTAGAACCACATACCGCATAACTCATCATTTAACCATAACGACATTCCCTGACCTTAATAGCCAAAATTCCACGAATATGATGCTCCTAATGCACCTCATGACTTAAATATAAGTCCTGCTATAACGCTTACGATACCACCGCAACGGAGGAGATGTGTAGAGCTTTATAACCAACTGTAGAGTCAACAAATCATTGAATCTCTCCTCTTGACTAGAATTATCAGTTCATCACGAACCAAATAATGGTATTTCTCCTTTAATATACTTCGCATATTCTTATCGCACTGATCTCTAGTCCAATAATCTCGTGTCACCCAATACGAACTGATCAGACAACAAGTCACCCTAGACATGACCAACAGTCTCACATGATGCCACAATGCGCCAATAGGCCATAACTCGAACGCGATACGTAAAGAAATGACTCAGGAAAAGACTACTCAACTCACGCATCTATTATGAACTTTCCTCAGAAAATAGAAAGCAAATCACAAGAAAATAGATATAGGGAACCGTACTAAACATCACATTATTACGGCGCGCAACCCGATCCAAATAATATGCTCGTGGCGGCGTGCCACCCGATCCAAATAACATAACCGTGGCGGCATGCCACCCGATCCAAATAACATAACTGTGGCGGCGTGCCACCCGATCCATACATGAAATTCACATAAGGAGATACACACCGAGCTAAATTTCTCATTACCAAAAAATACTGAATATCGGTCACAAGCATTCTAAGTGCAAATACCATCTTGGGGAGACTGATAGAGCAATACGCTACAAATAGAGCAATACGCTACAAAACTCAAGCACAACATAGGTGTGATATATATATATATATATATATATATATATATATATATATATATATATATATATATATATATACATATATATATACTCTGAATCTCAAGAACTATCCTTCTCACATAAAATCATCACTACACGGAACCTCAACACATAAGAAATTGTCAAGCCGTTGCACAACTCACACGGCTCAATCATAAAATTACCTGAAATGAACAATGACGGAACAATATTTGATGTTCTAATATCCCTCCGAGAGAAGTGCCATACGTAAACGAACACCTCTGACTCACATGGAGCCCATGATCATATTTAAATCCATTCACAACTTTCAAGTCGATTCCGCTCACACCGAGCTAGGCTAATAGCCTTACATAGGTCCATAATAACCCATTTTTCTCATAAACGCAAGAACAACCATCATAGCCGTAGCAAAACCCCTACATCCACAACCAAATGAACCGAGCACCCTCCGGGCATAAACTCTCAAATAAACAATATTATACTTCTTTATACTTGGTCTGAATCTTCAATCAATTAAGTGATTGCATGTCACACTCATACGATTTGCACGTGGAGTACACTTCCCCGACCTCATGCACTAGATAACAAGTCTGCACCTCCATACCACCGGCCACACAAATGTTGTAAAGCCTACCAAGAAATCTACAACCAAAATGCAAAGCCTCTTACACAACCACCGATCTCATGTGATGCTGAAGAAAATACCAGATTACTCTAAACATCCAAATCCCTTTCCTTGATCATCTAAGCTCGTGACATTCTTATCAACACTGAACCGAAACCTTGATCCTTACGTCAAATTCCATACTGCTCACTGCACCTAACATGCCAATATGAAATAGCACAAGAATTCCATCATAACTCCTGAACCACTATTAGGACGAACACTTTATCACATAGAAACCTTTTACTTAACTTATTTAAAGAGAACCACAATGACACACGAGTGAATTCTCATAATCACAAAAAATGCAAATCCTCAGGTAATAGTCTATGCCACCATCATCCTTCCGGTATCCGCCTACCCATAATAGGTCATTTCCCCCATGGCTGGCCATCTAACTTTTCCAAATTTCCATTACTCGCGTCATTCTCAAACTCTACCTTTGCAGGACATATCTGATTCTCCCGAATACCTCAAACAGAAATTGATACGACACTTAGCCTCGCGATCAACTTATCGACAACAGACTCCCCCCACTTTGCTCAAGCCATAGATCAAGATGAACAATAACTCGCAATGCCCATACGCTAACACCGCCATAATACCGCAGTGAGATTCAATCAAACCTTCCATAAGCTCATATAACACGACCCATCTTATACCTTAATCCAATTCGCAGTCACCTTAGGAATGATGATAACTCCAAATCAATACATAGCGACTCAATTCGCACTCACTTCGAGTGATTCCATTCCACGAGACTACTTTGTCTCCAAGCCCATGAACCGTTTCATGCTCTCCTAGCATGCATATTCACATCTTCGAACGGTATACCCATTCCGATAACCCTTCTACGAACCCAAAGTCATTTTCTCCTTTTTCCTGTAAATGCTACTCTGCACCAAAGATAACATAGAACACTCAAACCATATTCTCTTTCTCAAAATTCCGCTGCAAAAGCTCGATTCTTAACCATATTGTGGGCTTGAAATCCTTAGACACCACATTCTGACCTTCGAGTTTACTAGGATCGTTGTTGAGAGTCACCCACTCTAGCTTGGTCCCTGAATATAATCAACTACACGGCTTCGATGGCACATGAACACCCATCTTGAATAAGCACTCGACTGAATCACTTCCCTTGCAAATTACCTCTGTACTAAGCATAAATCCTGAATCTTTCCACAGCCTAAACCTGATTCAATAAGGCCAATCTTTGCACACATTTATCAAATCCTATGCTTAATTACTAGTCATGTCTTCTTCCCTTAGCTGTAATAACCCACAAGAATTTTTGCCAGTAGATACCCATGCTACCCAATCGTAGGCGGTGGAACTCTCCCACTTAGACTGAAGCCGCTATTACACAAATCTGGAACTCACCAAGAATATTCCTTCATTGTTGACATGATCCTGCATAACCAACTCACCAAATTCCTTGAAATCCTTCTGTTAGCATTTCACAAGCACTCTGAGTCAATAACCACATTCACATATCTGACCTCTTGCTAAATAGTCAGTAAAATCTCTCGCAAAAACTCCGCCAACCACGCAGCCACTAACCTGCTCACAGAAGATCACCCACCTACGACAATTACCAACTGACACCTTCCAACAACGATGTACTGCACAATCTCTACGACATCAATACCCCATCTTACACCCGTTCTCATTTACCAACTTTTCCAGTCCGTCTGCTCCTCATGGACATCTACTAAATTCGCGACAATATCTTCTAATTCATATATATGCTGCATCCTTCTTCATATCGAATAACTTCTCTCTGTTGAATCCAATCTTCTGCCAAAATAGCCAATATTTCAATTCATGCCCGGGGACTCAATCACCGTCCACTAAAATTCTCAAATCGCTCCAAACTTCTCTTCAAGATATGCGGCTATCTTACCACAAAAAGCATATGCCACATTGCCACTCTCCCACTTTGGTCAAACTCACTCCTTTAAGCGACTGCTCGACTTCCATTTCTTACACATGGCCTTCTAGAAATTTAACCATTGCCCGACACTTCCACATGTCTTTCCTCATTGTATGCTGCCCAGTTGTTGCCTCCAATAAATCATTCTCCATTAAACCAACAGATCACCACAACTTCAAAACTCTCCGAAGATCATCTTCCTCGAGCCGCCTACATTAGAAATACTTATTCCATCCTGACCCACCGCACACCACGATATCTGATAGCCGCTTCTTCACTACTACTTCACATTATTCTGACCCAATGCAATCGAAGAAACCATAGCACTGGCAAACTTAACACATCCTACTCGATCAAAGACGACGATGTCACATCACAGATGAAGATTCCACCTCACTTGAAAACACCCAATCTCATTACTCTATCAACCCAAACCTGATCATTTATAGTCCAATTGTCTTTCCTCTGCCGGAAATAAAATATTGAAATCTCAGAATCACGCTCCGAGTAGAACTCCTATCAAGTCATTCATTTCCCCGACATATGAGAAAGCATCCTATCATCATATCAATACCGTGTGATAACTAATCATAAGCATCATAACAACCTGAGCATAACCTCAAAGCTCTTAGAAATACAACTGCTGGGCTGAAATAACATAATATCCTTCCGCAAAACAACGACAATAGCCCCAACCATCCGTGCATAGAAAGACATCACGCACCATATCTGTAGCACCATTACAATTCCTCATATTCCCGACTCATAAAAAGCGCTTCGCGACACGTAAGATTGAGTAAGAAGAAACGTAGGCATAAGCCTCAAAGGGATCAAATCGCACGATAGGGAATCAAGAGGTAAAGTAATCCTAACAGCCCTGTAGCCTCTCGATTATAAGTACAGACATCTCTGTTCCGATCCGCAAGACTCTACTAGACTTGCTCATGACTTGTGAGACCTAAGGGAACCTAGTGCTCGGATACCACGTTGTCACGACCCAAAATCCATCAAGGTCGTGATGGCGCCGGACACCACAGTCAGGCTAGCCAACAGTCAATGGTTAATTAAATTCCTATTTTAGTATTTTGAAAATCGTTACTTTTTATTTCATTAGATAAAGATCAAATAAAGTTACCGAGTAAAGAACGATGTTTTAAACAATCCAATCAACAAACACATCCCAAAGTCATCCCAGAACCCGGTGTCACGAGTGCATGAGCAGTTTCTAAGAAAAACCAAATGAATTACAATAACCGTCCAGAATACAAATGGGACAGTAAAGAAAGTACAATACATCCGAGGAAGACTTTGTTGGTTGCGGGATGTCTCGAGGGGAGCATCTATCCTAAGTCTCCAGGTCAGCCACATCACTGCATCAAGCGAGGCCACTAGATATACATGTACCTATGCAATAAAAATGCACAAAAAGTGTAGTATGAGTATGAAAACAACGTGTACCCAGTAAGTATGCCGCCTAATCTCGAAGAGGTAGTGACGAGAGGTCGAATTTGACACTTGCTAGAGGTCAATTAATAAGATCAACGGTGAAACTAAGCATGGATATCATAGGTAGTTAACAAATAGTAGTAGGAAATAATAACTTCTTCCACAATTACAAACTTTAAATCTTCGTCATGTCAGTTGACAACTTATAATTCAAGGACAGTAACCAGTTAAAAATCTCAAAAATTACTCAGCAAATATCATGCACAAGAAATGCCGAGGTTCGAATGGCTCGAACCAACAATAATAACATATGCACTGCCGAAGGGTCGAACGGCTCAAACCATAGACCCGTCTATTACCTTGCTCGTGAATCGTACATGCGACGCGGTCAAATATAAATAATAGAGTTACCCCGCTCGCGAATTATACATGCGATGCAGGTAATCATATAAATACTAGAGTTACCCCGCTCGCGAATTATACATGCGATGCAGGTACTCATAGATACACACACATTCAAACAGTAAATCCAGACTTCATCAAGAAAATAATTACCCAAGGAAGTGATAAGTTCTCTTTTAATGGTCACGAGGATAGTATTTAAATCTTTTCTACAAATTCATTTGCCAAGTTCGATAAGATTTAAACATTTTTAAAATTTACCATTAAAGTTACCTGTACGGAAAATAAAGCATGCTTTTGGGTCCTAGACTACCCGGGCATAAGCATAATAGTAGCTACGCATGGACTCTCGTCACCTTGTGCGTACGTATCCCCCCCCCCCCCCCNCACACACAGTAGCACATATTTAATTACTTCACCAATGGGGACATATCCCTCTTACAAGGTTAGAAAGGAGACTTACCTCGCTCTGAAGATTTATTACCGGCTTCCAAGCCCTTCTGATGACTCAAATTAACGCACAACGCCCCAAAACTATCCAAATAACGGGCAACCAAATGAAAATATACTCTAATACTTATAACAATTTAATTTATATAAATTCCCAACTTTGCTCGAAAAGTCGATAAAAAAATCACCCTCAGACCCACATGCCCGGATTTTAAGATTTTCGAAGATAAAGATTACCCATAACTTTACGAACTCAACTATATAATTCTCTTTCAATTTCAAGCCCTAATTCATGGTCAAAATAAAAAAAATACAAATTCTAGGTCTTCCCACCAAAACCCCAAATTTCTATAAATTTTCTTCTCTAATCCATGCATAATCCAAGTATTTAACTCAAGATGGGAAGAAATCACTTACCTTATGGAAGATGCTGAAAATACAACTCCAAAATCGCATTCCATCGAAGAAATGAAGTGCTTCCAAGACCTCGATTTTAAAACACACACTGCCCAAACCCAACCTCTGCACCTGCGTTTCCTCCTTCCCATCCAAGCTCCGCACCTGCGCTTCCTCTTCTGCATCTGCGCCTTCGCAGGTGCGGAAACAACCTCACACCTGCACCCCCAGCCAAGCCAGCCAAATTCCGCATCTGCGACGCCAAAATAACACGTGCGACCCTTATTGCGCAGATGCGGTCGCAACAGATACCAGATGCTTCAGCCCTTCCTCAACTCCAAATTCGACCCCTTTACCACCCGGAATTTACCCGAGGCCCTAGGAACCCCGTCCAATCACACCAACTTGTTCCTCAACATAATGCGGACCTGCTTGAGGCCTCAAATCATATCAAATAATATCGAAACAACAGATTGCAACTCAATTCAATCTTTAGGAACTTTGGAACTTCAGACTTCTACTTTCGATGCCGAAACCTATCAAATAACGTCCGATTGACCCCAAATTTTGCACAAGAGTCATATTCAACATTACAGACCTTCTCCAACTTTACAAATCAAAATTCGACCCCGATATCAAAATTTCCACTTCCGGTTCAATTCCTCAAAAACCTTCAAATTTCTAACTTTAGCCAAATGAGTCCAAAATGACCTACGGACCTTCGAATTCACTTCTGATCGGGCTCCTAACACCAGAATCACCATACGGAGCTATTCCTAGACTCGGAGTCCCAAACGGACATCAATAACACTAAAATGCACTTCAACCCAGACTTATGAAATATTTTCTAAAATACTAACTTCCACAATATGTGTTGAAACGCTCCCGGGTCACCCAATCCTGGCTCCGAACATACGGCCAAGTCCGAAATCATCATACAAACCTGGTGGAACCTTCAAACCCTAATTTTAAGGTTTTTTACTCAAAAATCCAATCTTAGTCAATTCTTCCAGCTTAAGGCTTTTGAAATGAGAATTTTCTTTTCAATTCGACTCCGAACTTCCCAAAATTAAATTCCAACCACGCCTATGAGTGATAATACTTGAAATGAAGCTGCTCATGGCCTTAAACTGCCAAACGACGCGCTACAGCTCAAAATGACCGTTCGGGTCGTTACAGCAGGTCTTGGAGTCACCTTCTATTGTGCTTATTTCCATTATTTCCTTTTGATCTGGAACGGTGATGTATTCATTTCTTAAAACCACTCATAGAAAGTCTTATGACTTGTACTACCGGTTTTGGGATTATAAATTATTTAGATATTTCTATTTCGGAATTGTTTGAAGTTAGTAAATATTGTCGTTATTTCGGTTAATGTTAGGCTTATCTAGTCTTAGAGACTAGGTGACATCACGACTCCTTCGGATGGAGTTTGGGTTATGACAAGTTGGTATCAGAGCTCTAGGTTCATTGGTGCTATGTGTTATAAGTAGGTTTAATAGAGTCTTGCGGATCAGTACGGAGACGTCTGTACTTATCTTCGAGAGGCTAGAACTATTAGGATAATCTCTCTTCTTTCATTCCTTATCGTGCAATGTTGATTCATCTCGAAGCATATAACTTATGTTCCTGTACATCCACTCATGTATGATATTTTGCTCTCAGTGTCCGCTATGTGTCAGTGGTTCGTGATTCTACAAACGGGCTACGAGGGAGTCAGAGATGCTCAGACATTGTATCAACGTGTCGTCCAGACTGAAGATACAAGGGTATTGAGAGACTATTCAGTTGTTCACATGGAGGTACAGTGGGTTCCGGCATCTGGTGGATAAGTACGAGCTTGGGAAGGTTTAATTGGTTGACTAGTCGTCGAGATTGTGGTGGGGTCACTAGGTGGATGTTGATTGAGGATAGTTGGTGGTATTGGAGAATATGTGGTTCATATGAGATTTCTACTCAGTGGAAGGTACATATTGTCATTCAAGGCACTGAAGGAAGCGAGTTTGACGGTCAAGAGAATGGACATGCGCTTAGTGGATGAATTGAGTACCTTGTGATTGGTGTTGTAGAGCTGCGAAGGTTAGTTTTGTGGATCATCAAATGTTGTTTTCTATGGCTTCGGGCCAAGTGGGGGAGTCCACTAGCGGCAGTCAGATTGCAGAGTCATGTGTTACCTCAGTTTTGGCCTAAGAAGTATGTATAGATGGTATTAGAAGGTTCCCAAAATTTGTATATGACTAAGATATGAGATTTTGCATAGGATGGTGTTGGACTTACGGTGTTTCTACATCATTAATGTATTTTCATTTCAGTGTCAATAGGGGGTTGGAGAAATAGCTTCAGATTCATAGAAGGTCTATTCAGCGTGGGCATCTCGGTCGGGGAAACATGGGGTGCTTCAAGGGAGATACAGTGGTTTATGAGTTGCTGGGCTACATGCCTTGTACTAGGATTTTCTGCAATGAGTTTTGCTTGGGTTAGTTGTGTATCGATAGGGAGAAGTGTTACCTCAAAGGAAAGACTAGGAGTAGCCGAAGAAATGGGTCAACTCTGTGGTGTTGGGTCAGCATAGCAATGGAAGTAATTGATCCTTTTTGAATGGGAATTCCCTACCGGCATTTGTGGCAGCATTCTTGGGTTGGATGGTTTATGTGACTCGATTGAGTTGGGAAGATACGGTCCTAATGGTTTAGTTGCGTGCAGATGGATAACTGAGAGTTCTCGATGGTTTCGTCAACGGCTTGAGTCGGCTGGCTGCTATGGGCATAAGGAATATGTTGTACATTATGGTTTTCTCCTGGATGGATATGAGAAGTTAATAGAAGGTTGGTATATTGGATATCATATGTGAAGAACGTGCATTTTAGGAATGACACTTCAGTTTTGGTTTGCGGGTGCGTGGCTAGTGGCATGGTGATTACTGGGTTTTGAGGCTTTTGTGGTTCGGGTTTTGTTACACGGCTGAAAAAATCTATATGGGCACTTTAGTAAAATGATGGGGTGTGAGTGATGTATCAGCCATTCGGTTAGTGTAGTTGAGTTCGGGTAGGGAAATCTTGGTATTCCTACGGTTTTGGGGCTAGATGTCCCCATATGCGAGCTATTTCTTGTATGCGAATTGTGAAGGCATGTTGAGAATGGGATAACTGATAGCATATATTATCGATAGGTTTCTATGTACTTTTGGGAGGATATTTACCTATTTGGGAATGATCAAGATTTGGTTGGGGGCTATTTGAAAGCTCAACGAGAACATGTATTTTATATCAGGTCAAGTTTGGGTGCTTTTGTGAGATTGTTATCACGGTTATGTTACCAGGAAGAATGGATATTATTTGTGCCCCTAGCCTATGTTATGTGCTATTCTCTTATGTCGTGATGGGCTTTGAGGTTGTATGATTATTATCCACACATGTCGTAATTCCGCTCATGCCTTATGGCGATGTGGGCGAAATGGCCCTCGTGATGTTCACTGGTTCGTTGCACCTTAGTTGTTCTTGCTTTCTTCCATGTTTTTTTAATTATATTCATTTTCCCAGAGTTATACTTGTGCCCTCTACTGTGTTTGATATCAATATTCGTGTGATCAGTGAACCCGAGCACTTTGGCTTGATGAGTGTTTGGGAGCGGGCTGCACGCCGCAACGGATGTTATGTGGGATACCATTTCCTTGTGTTTATTTCGTGTTTTGTTTTCTCTTTGTCGGATGATTTAATGAACTGTAGTTTTCTTGTTACACATGTTGTACTTGTTAGATAATACTTATACCTTGTTTTCCTTCTCTTTGTACTGCATAGCGGAGTTATTGTTGAGTTGGTGTACGAACTGTGTGGCATGAGAATCCGTGTGGTTCCGTGATGAGCTGTTAGTTGTGTTGCTTGTATTAGCTGAGATGAGGTTCTTAGACCTGATATTTGCACTATCGTATTGGGGATGAGGAGTGTTTGGAAGTATGACGTTGTTTTTGCTAAGATTCAGGCAATGGCCGTCGACGGACGAGAGAGCTTCTTGACTTGTTGACTAGATGGGTGATTATGAGTCTCTGCATGTTTCTTTATCATGGGCAGCATTGTGGAGGTCCGGAACAAGGTTATATTGAATGTGAAGTGTATTGCCGACGTCCAGAATGTTATTTGGGCAACTATGGTGGTCAGAAGCTATTGCTATGGGCATTTGAGTTGCGTGGAACATCGTGTGATTGTACACTGGATTGGAATTATGGCTCGATTTGTCTTGCTCAGGTATACAGTGAGATGATGCGAGATCCGAGTCCTATAATGAATTTCAGATGTTGAGATTTGGTTTTGTCCTAAGGTTATGGACTAAGGATGAAGTGAGATCTTCTTAAATTGTGTTGTCAGTCCTACATAGGTATAGGTGTTGGGGAATCACCTCTGGGTGTATGTATGGTGAGGTCATGCAGTGGTTTGATGGCTTTGGAAGAACTCTTGGTACGTTCGAGGACGAACGAATGTTTAAGTGGGGAGAATGTAACGACTCGACCGGTCATTTTGAGAATTTTCACTTTGCTCGATAGTTTGGGATCACAAGTAGCTCTGTATGATGTATTAGGACTTGTGTGAAAAATTTGAGCTCATTCCGAGTTGATTTGATATGTTTCGGCGCCATTTCTTCAAGCATAAATGATATCATATTGAACAAATGAGCTCCGATTTTTTTTTTGATTGAAGCATTAGATCTGTATCGTAATTAAGGACCCGTAGAAAAGAGAATCATCGAATCTGGACATCGTATGAGGATTTTATGATCATTTTACAAAAATTAGGTTACCAGATTTTTCAGATTAATTACGGAATTGCCACTGACGGCGTAGTTAAAAATCTGCACTATTTGCAAATATTGAAACCAACATATCTATTTCAATATAAAGTCAAATTAAGTGATTCAAAAGCCTAACTTGACTAAAATTGTACAAGGAATCCATTGGAGGCATAAAAAGCGAGTTTCAAGATTGTTTGGCATGAGAAACGAGGCCGAATAGCTGGCAGAAAAATATATAAAACAAGAGTTTGTTCATTCGGTCATATTTTGAGTTGGGGAGCTCGGATTTGGTCGATTTTGGAGGTGATATTTTAACCATATAGATTGGGTAAGTTTTCTCTACTCGGTTTTGGTTATATTTCATGAATCCATCTTCGTTTTTAGGATTTGATTGATGATTTTAAAGTGAAATTGAGGAACTTAGGGCTTGAGTTTTGGAGAGTTTGAGGTGAGAATTCGAGGGACAAAACAAAGTCCGAATTTGACGAAACTTATATGGTTAGACTCGGGAGAGAACGAGGTTTCTAATTCTTTCATTTTTGACTGGTTTCGAGACGTGGGCCCGGGTGCCGGGTTTGGCCGGTTTCGGATTTTTGGCATATCTTGTAATTTTTATGTGGAATTCAATTCGTTAGCCTATGTTGATGGTATTAATATGATTATGGTTAGATTCGGAGATTTTGGAGACCGAGTCCAGAGACGAGGGCATCCCGGAGTAGGATTTTACGCTATTGAGGTAAGTATCTTGACTAACCTTGTGTGGGGACTTCCCCTTAGGATTTGAGTCCTTTGTGTTAATTGTAGCCTGTGCATGCGAGGTGACGAGTGCGTGCCCGATCTTATTTGTAGAAAATTTGAATTTAGGATTCTTAGGTCCTTATATTCATTAACCGGGAAGTTTTCTGATATAATTGGGTTTCCTATTTGCTAGCTTTACCTCTACATGCTCTATACATGTTGTTAGATTTTCTCTAACTTACTTGTTATTTGGCCCTTATTTTCCTTGAAGTGATTGCCTTCCTTAATGTTTTGATACTCCTTAACTATGAGTTCCTCTATGACTCTATAAAAATATGCTACATGTTCAATTGTTATGGTTGCCGATGAAGTTATCACGTGCCTTACCTGCCTCGTTGTCCTTGTGAAGGTTGTTGTATTCCTTTTATTTTTTCATGATTCTCTTATTGTTGTGTACCCATACTCTTGGTATTAGCAATTCTAGTAATTCAGTTGTGGATTGGTTGTTGTTGTTGATTTAAACTAATATGGGTTGCGCGCCGCAACATGAGTAATAAGGGTGGACATGTGGGATTAGGTTGCACGCCGCAACAGGAGGAATAAGGGTGATATATTGAGGAGCAATAAGGGAGGACTAGTGGGATCGGGTTGCACGCCGCAATATACTGAATATTATTTACTGTTATTGTAATTGTTAAGGAGGAATAAGGGATGATTGGCGGGATCGGGTTGCACACGGCAACATATATATATATATATATATATATATATATCATTTACTGTTAATGTAATTTTTAAGGAGGAATAAGGGAGGACTAGTGGATCGAGATGCACGCCGCATCAATATATGTACTTATGCGTTCCTTTCTAACTGTGCAGGTTATTCGGTAGTTTTACATTTCACTTAGGGATAGGTTATAGCTGAATACTGATAAGAACCTAGTTCATTTGTATAAGACTTTGATAAGTTGTATTTCGGGTTCCACTGAGCTTTGAGTATCGGGTTATTGACTTGCCGTTGTTCCTTGAATTCTTTTCCTGAAAATATTACTCTGGTGAATTATTTTTCAAAGTAAATTTACTACGTTGAATCATTTCCTCCTATCCTACTATATTTTTAGTAATATAGTGATTTAAAATAAAAGAATTAGTATTACGCTACTTTGTATGACCTTTTAAATTTGAACTCGCTATATATATATATATATATATATATATATATACCACACACACACACATATACATTTTAATAATTCAAATTCCAATAATTATTATATTTTATTTCAATTAGTTTCTAAATTAAATTATCTTAACCCGTTCGAGATTTGATCTTACTTAAAAAGGAATTTGTATTAAGTTTTAATTTAATAAATCCTATATTAAATGCAATAGCTTATTTGATGTTGTATTTTATTTGAAAAGGGTATTTTTCTTCATTCAAATGATTTAAAAAAAAAAATTCCTCTTTTCTCGATGATTTCCTAATTGGTTTAGAAACTAAAATTTATTTTATGTTATATAAATCAGACTCCTTGGACGTCTTAACTGCAGACATTATGTTCTGGGTAGTACGTGAATTTTGTTGTGCGAAGTGAGATGAAAATATGTGGGCACAAGGTGCCATGTGCGCTAAGGGTTTGGAAATTGAGATTTATGATATGAGACACCGAGGATTGAGATGGCCGGTGATGCGTGGCTAGAATTCATGATTTTAAGCATTATATACTTTGCATTTTATGTGCTTTAATG
>MDKJ01080880.1:0-56553 GCA_005239525.1 Nicotiana knightiana | reverse complement strand
TATATATATATATATATATATATATATATATATATATATATTGTGGGGTTGGAAATAGGCCATGAATGTGACACAAAGTTGTAGTATGTGGTGTAATGAACCATTTTGTGTCACGAACCAAAATTCCCCCCATTGGATATCATGATGGAACCAATTCTTAGGGACTAGGTAAGTCTAACAGTTACTGAATAACAACAATAATAAAAGAAGGCTAGCAGTCTAGATATAAAATCTCAACAGAATGTAAAAACTTTCCCAAAATCGGGGTTTAGATACAATAGTTTGGAAATAGATACAATAGTGTATGAATAATCTCCTACAACTTCTTAGTACAACTTTTTGGAAATAGATACAATAGTGTATGAATAATAAATACAAAGAAGGTGACTCTGACGCCTGTGAATGCAGCAACAGGTTACCTTGAGTCTCCTCGATAACCATCTACACAGTTACTAAAATATATACATGTATCTGCATACAAAAATGTACAGAAGTGTAGTATGAGCACAACACAGCGGTGCCCAATAATTATCAACACTAACCTCGGTGGAGTAGTGACGAGGACTAGTCAAGACACCACTGGTCTACAAAATAGGTAACATGAATATATAAAAGACCGAACGTCACATCTATCTAACACTTCTCAGGATAATCAACCACAATGACAATATAAAGCGGAAGGAAATTACATAAACCAATCACGAAACAACACAAAAATACTCAGAAAGATGGACAGCAAAACAAGCCGAATCGAAAGGAAACACAATACAATAGAGGACATCGATAACTCAACTCCGCGTCGGTTTGTTCATATCGGGCCTTAGCCATTAAAATCCATAACTGAATGAAATCTTTAAACAACAGTTCATATGAAAGCTTTTGCAAATAAAATTTATTTTAGTATGGAAGAGTTTACTTTGAAAACATACTTTCTCCAAAAGTTATATAAGGATAATTAATAGAGAGAATTACGTAAAAACATAGTTTCTTTCAAACTACGAAGCTTTCCAAAGATGCATTCTCAATAAATGACTTTCAAATATCATTCTAGGCAAAACTAGTGCTTTTCAAATACACCTTCGATGTAAAAGTCATTCAAGTATAATCATTTAAAACCATTTCCCTTTCAATACTTTTCAACAAAATCACTTGTTCAAAATCTCCTCAAGATTTATACCGGAACTCAGTTCGCGACTCATAAATTATCATGCCGTACAGGAGAAATATCAAATATTGCCAATAATTGCACTAAGACATCAGTAGGAATATCCAAATTTAGAACAACAAAATAAAATGCAAAGACAAATGCACGGCATCACCCTTCGTGCTTTACTCTCATTCTCACCAAAACAAGTGCACGACATCACCCTTTTTGCTTTACTCTCATTCTCACCAAAACAAGTGCACGACATCACCCTCCGTGCTTTACTCTCATTCTCACCAAAACAAGTGCACGGCATCACCCTTTGTTCTTTTAATAAAACTCATGGCACGACATCACCCTTCGTACTTTTACCTCACTATATCGGCACGGCATTAACCTTCGTTCTTTTAATATGAATCGCGGCACAACATTATCCTTCGTGCTTCAATATCGTAACATGGCACGGCATTATCCTTCGTGCTATTACTCTCATCCTCACAATACACAGCATCACACTTCGTGATTTACACTCTTCCTCACCCAAACAATGTCAAGAACATCAGTTTGGAAAGGAAAAAACCAACAATGTGACCCATAAATCACCACATCCTGGCAAGGGAATCAACAATAAAAAAAAATTTCATTAACAACATAACCCATAATAAAACCACAACATCCCGGCAAGGGAGTCAACAATAAAAACAATATCATTAACAGCATAACCCGTAATAAAACTACAACATCCCGGAAAGGGATTCAACAGTAAACAACATAACCAGTAATAAAACCACAACATCCCGGCAAGGGATTCAACAGTACAAACAATAGCATTAATAGCATAAACAGTAACAGGAACCATAACATCCCGGCAAGGGGAACAGCTATAACCAATCTCACCTAAACGGTTAACTTCACGGAATAATTCTCATCCCCAACAAAAGGCCCAATAATAGGCAACATCAAGGAAATACCAATAACATAAATTTCTAACAATTAGAGCTAGTGGTACTTAAGGGAATAGTCATATAAATCACAATGTAAGACTCATAGGCATGCTTGACTCCAACGAATAGATGTTCCAACTACGGTTAGTCAACTATAAGGCTAGATGACACTAATTATGAAATTAGGAAAGCTAGGAAGAAAATATAGCACGATGATAAGAGAAGTAGAATATTTAGTTAATTCAAGTAAAGTCAAATAGCCAACGAAGAATCCAAGAACAAATAATTCTAATTTAAACATGAAGGGATGAAATTAACAGCCAAGGATTCAACTGTAACAATTACAAATCATACACAGGTAATATAAGAATCTATGAATCCTAAAAGGGCGATCTAATTGTAAATAAATACGAGTACACACTCGTCACCTCGCATACTTGGACTACAATCAACAAGGAATACTCAATCCTAAGGGGTATTTCCCCCACACAAGGTTAGGCAAGACACTTACCTCAATTCCCAAGAATCCAATCAAGCCTCTAGCACTGCTTTCCCTCTCGAATTCAACTCCGGAACAACAATATCTAGACATAATTAACTTAATTATATCAATAACGACTCAAAAAATTGATCCCATAGCCTAATTATCCATTTGCTAGCATTCTTCAAAAAATACCAAAATTCGACCCCGGGCCCGCTCGCTCCGATTCCAATAACTCTCGAAGGGAGCACTCACCCAAAGCCTAAGGATCATTAATATACGATTCTTACTTGATTTCATGGCCAATTCACATAAAATTCTCAAATGATTATAAGCTTTGGGTTACTACCCAAATTCTTGATTTTTTCACTAATTTATGTAGTTAATTAAGCTAGAATCCATGCATGAAGCTAATTTTTTTAGTAGAGTTCACTTACCTTAGAAGACTAGGTCGTTAGCCCTTAACAATGGAGGAAAATCGCCCAAGGAAGATGTCACGACCCAAAATCCCTAAGGCCGTGATGGCGCCGGACACAAGGTCAGGCAAGTCAAAACATTAATTTATTGAAATAACGTTTCATTTTTAACATTTTCGAAATCGTTACTTTCTCTTGCATCTCACAATCAAACAATAAATTTTAGTAAACTTAAATAGGACAGCACATCCATTTAATTTAATGAAGTAAATCGCAACACGTCCCTAGAACCCGGTGTCACAAGTACCTGAGCAACTTCTATGAAACTTTCAAATAATACAAAGCCTGTCTGAAACACGACTGGACAAGGAAATTTAAAACGAAATAGATACAATATGAAGGTGACTCTGTTAGTTGCATATCGCCTATGGAAGATGCAGCTCGCCTAATTCTCCGAATCCTCCACATTTTCCATGAAGGTATCTGTGCAATAAAATTCAGAACAAGTGCAACATGAGTACGTAAACAACGTGTACTCAGTAAGTCGCCCGCCTAACCTCAGAGAGGTAGTGACGAGGGGGCAAATTAGACTCTTACTAAGGTCCGACAATACAACATGTGACAGAATATGATGAAATACAATAGAAATGAAAGACGGCGAGCAACAAGTACATAGCAAATAACAGAATAAAGATAAGAACTGAAGGGAACAACAAGGTACTAAAATCTCCTCTTAACAATTACCTGACACTCTAGCTACAAGTGACTCGGAACTCAAGTGATCATACAAATACCAGGACAAGACAACTAGCTGGAGTCAAAAAGGTGGTCATAGCGATTAGGCTCATAAAGATATCCCACGATCGTGAATCATACCTTCGACTCGCGTGCTGACTCGATATAATAATAAGTTATCCCACGATCGCACATCATCCCTGCGACTCCTGTGCTGACTCGATATAATAAGCTATCCCACGATCGCGCATCACCCTGCGACTTGTGTGCTGACTCAATAATAATAATAAGCTATCCCACGGCCGCGCATCTTACCTGCGGCTCGTGTGCTGACTCGATAATAATAATAAGCTATCCCACGGTCGCACATCATACGTGCGGCGCGTGTGCTGACTCGATAATAATAATAATAAGCTATCCCACGGCCGCGCATCATAGCAGCGGCTCGTGTGCTGACTCGATAAAATATATATTTAACATAAAGCTCCCCTCGATCGCGAATCATGCCTGCGACTCGAGTGGTGACACATTTCCACACATTTAAATCCACTTTTTAGTAATAACAATAGTTTTTTCATGGAAAATAGTAAAAATCTGTATTCAAAGAAGCATGAAACGTAGGTTTCGAAATCATTTGTTTTTGAAACTCACTTGTCAAATTTAACGGTATTCCTCAATACGACCTAATCCAGGTACACATATATCTACACAGGAAACAAATTCTCTTTAGAATGATTATAGTATGAACTCCAGATTTCTTTTAAACATTTAATTATGTTTTCGGTTATATTAACAGTTCAATGATACAGGCAGGGTTACACGTACACACATAAAGCGTGCTAGTGGGTCCTACACTACGGACATAAGCATATTAGTAGCCACGTACGGACTCCCGTCACCTCGTGCGTACATAGCCCTCGAAGATAATAACATATACTAAATTAATTCACACAGGGAGACGATTCCCCCTCACGAAGTTAGAAAGGAGACTTACCTCGCTCCGAAGTTCCAACACCGGCTTCCAAGCCCTTCTGATGACCCCAACGGATGCACCACGCTCTGAAATAACCACATACATGACAATGCAGTGAAAATTCATCCTAATAATCACAACAATTTCAGATTATATACTTTCCCAACCCCGCTTAGCAAAATAACAAAAATTCCCTCGAGCCCACGTGCCCGGAAATCCAAAATTCTCGAAGATGCCTTCTAGCCATAGCCTTACTAACTCAACTATGTGGCAAAAAATCCAATTTTTCAAAATTCTAGGTTTCTTCAAAGTTTCACTACCAATTTCATGCTCAAAAATCCATGCAATATCTTGTATTTTACCTTAGAACCAAGTAGAAGAACTTACCTCTTGAAGCTTGGTGAAATCCCCCTTAAAAGCTCTTCAAAAATCACTTATCCCATGAAGAAAGTGAAGAAAATGAACTAAACTCTCGCTTAAAAACAATTTTCCCAGACCCATTTTCCACACCTACGGATCCTTCATCCGCACCTGCGACTTCCCAAATCTCCAGCCAAATCGCACCTGCGCCCTATTTCCCGCAGCTGCGGCTACGCAGGTGCGGAATTTTCATCGCACCTGCGGTTCCCATCCAGGCCAAGCCACACTCGCACTTGCAACTCCCAGGCCGCACATGCGGCAAATTCCTCGCAGTTGCAGGTGCGGTTGCACCAGATGACAGTAGAAACCAGCCCTTTCCAACCTTCAACTTTGATCCATTAACCACCTGGAATCCACCCGAGGCCCCTGGGACCCCGTCCAATCATACCAACCTATCGCAAAACATAACACGGATTTGCTCGAGCCCTCAAATCACATCAAACAACGCCGAAATCACGAATGGCACTCAAATCCAATTCTTTAAGAACTTAGAATTTCAAGCTTCTACACCCGACGCTGAAACCTATCAAATCACGCCCGATTGACTTCAATTTTTTCCCATAAGTCATATTCAACATTACGGACCTGCTCCAACTTCCAAAATCGCATTCCGACCTCGATCTCAAAACTTCCACTTCCGACCGGATTTCCCAAAAACCTTCAAATTTCTATGTTTAGCCAAATGACTCCAAAATGACGTACAGACATCAAAATTCACTTCTGATTGCCCTCCCAACTCCAGAATCACCATACAAAGCTATTCCCAGACTCGGAATCTGAAAAGGACATCAATATCATTGAAATGCGCATCAAGCCAAACTTAGGAAATTTCTTCAAAAATGCTGACTTCCACAATATACACCAAAATGCTCTCGGGTTACCCAAATCCCGATCCGGACACACGCCCAAGTCCGAAATCACCATACGAACCTGTTGGAACCTTCGGATCCTGATTTCGAGGTCGTTTACTAAAAATTCCGGTCTTACTCAATTTCTTCAACTTAAGGCTTCTGAAATGAGAATGTTTCCTTTCAATTTAACTCCGAACCTCCTGAATTTCAACTCTGACCATACACATAAGTCACAATACCCGAAATGAAGTTGTTCATGACTCCCAACTGTTGAACGACGCGCTGGATCTCAAAACGACCTGTCGGATCGTTACATTCTCCCCCACTTAAACCGACGTTCATCCTCGAACGTGCTAAGAACTGCTCTGGAGTTACCTGAAATCGCTGTTTAACATCTCGAGCACCTGCCCGTGCTACCATAACCCAGTCGAGCACAATAGCTTGATCAAATCTAGAAATTTCTTCTTAATTCATATAATAAGCTCAGAATTCATTCAAACACGTGAAATTTCTCTAGCCAGGCCTAATTTCAATATATATATAAGCACTGCATCAACTAGCACATGATATACCCCATCATAACTGCATACCCTTGTCAAATCGGCACCATGCACCACACAACTCATCATCTGACCACAATGACGCTCCCTGAACCTTAATGGCCAAAACTCCACGAATGTGATGCTCCCAATGCACCTCATATCAAGTGACTACATGTCACACTTTCTACAATCTTTTCGCGGTCATACTTCCACGACCTCCCACATAAGGAAACCAGTCTGCACATCCATGACACCGACCATGTTAAGGCCGCAAAGCACGTCAATAACCCATGACCAGGGTATAAAGCCTCTTCCACCGAATATCGATCTCAGGCGACACTGAAGATAATACCATCTTATACTGAACATTCGAATCACTCTGTCTTGCTCTTTCGAGCTCATGACATCCTTATAAACATAGGACCTGAATCTCGATTCTTACTCTTAGTTACATATTGCTCCCAACACTTAACATACCAACATGAGATAGCGCAAGAATCCCATCATAGCTTTCAAACCACCAATAGGGTGAACACTTCGTCGTATAGAAACATTTACTTGACTCAATTCAAGAGTACCACCTCAACTCACGAGTGAATTCCCACATAAAACCCATTACGATGGCCGACAAGACCCGCACACACCGTCATAGACCACATGCATAACTAAATCACATCAAAGGAACCAATCACTGCCACAAAGGTGCCATTTCAACCATGGATAATCAAATCTATCTTCTTTTAATCATCTTCAATTGCCTCGGGAATAATAACAACTTCTTTTAACCTATAGCAAACTCAACCCTCACTCATCCTGAGTGACCTTGATTCACGAGACTATGCTGCCCAAATCTCGCAACCCATCTCATACCCTTCTGATACTTCTTTTCTTCAATCCAAAGTCTATTCCTCTCACTCCTCCAATATTATCATGCCTGCTGAAACACATCATAGAACATTCCAACCATCCTCCCCTTTCTCAGAAATTATTCTGCAAAGCCTCGGTCCTCGACCATATTGCTGCCTGAAATCTCTAATCGCCACATTCCTTAATTTTTTAACTAATTGGGACCTCTATTGAGAGTCACCCACTCTGACTGGCCCTGAATACGATCACTCCAAGGCCCTCCTGGCACATGAACACCTTTTTCAATGAAACACGTGACTGAGTCACTATCCCTACAACTTGCCCATGCCTTAAGCAAATTTTGAATCTTCCAAAGCCTAACCCTGCCCTGACAGGACCAGCTTTTTCACAACTCCATCAAATCCAACGCAAAATTACCATTTTACTCCTCCTTCCTTATCTGAAATCACTTGCCTATACGCCGACAATTCGCAACCCTGTGAGAAGACAACCCTACAGCCCTACTACAGATGGTGGGACTCCCCCACTTAGCTCGAAGCCACTCCTAGCACTACCCTAGACTCTGTTGAGATCCTTCCTCCTTTGATAACACGATCTTGCTTAACCGAACCATCCCAATATTCCAAATTCCCTTGCTAGCACTCCCTAGATACCCGAATTCCCTAGCATTATTTACACATTCTATCTCCTACCAACTAGCCACTAGGACCCCTCACAGAACTTGCCAACCCCGCCATTGCTAACCTATCCCCAGAAGACAACCCATCTGAAGAAATCACTTGCTGACACCTCCCAGCGACGCTGAAATGGACGCTCTTTGCGACCTCAATACCCTATCCTACGCCCTTCTTCATTCCAGGATCATTCCTTGCCAACCGCATTCCTAAACACTTTCTCTCAATACTCTGACCCCACACAACCAAAGAAACCATAGCACCGACAAACCTAACACATTCCATTGCATCAATGACAACGACTACATGTCACAGGTGCATACCCCATCTCGATTGAAGACACCAAGTCTTACTACTTTATCAACTTCAACTAAACCATCCAGAATCCAAATGCCTTCCCTCTGCCGGAACAAAAGCACTGAAATCTCGAAATCATACTCTGAGAAGATCTCCCTTCAACCATTCATCTTTCCCAACACACGGGCAAATGTTTTATTACCATAGCGACACCGCGCGACGATCAATTGCAACCATCATCACTACCTAAGCACAGCCTTAAGTCTTCTAGAAACACAGTTACTGAGCTCAAACGACATATTACCCTTTCACTGGGCCATAACAACAACCACGACCATGTACACATAGAAGCATCTCGAATTTCATTCGTAGCACCATTCCAATTCCTCAAATTCCTGATCCATAGCAAGCTCTTCGCGACGCGTAAGATTGAGTAGGAATGAACATAGGCATAAGCCTCAAAGGAATCAACTCGCACGATGAAGGATCAAGAAGGGAAATACTCCTAACATCCTTGTAGCCTCTCGAAGATAAGTACAAACGTCTCCGTACTGATCCACAAGACTCTACTAGACTTGCTCATGACTCGTGAGACCTACGGGAACCTAGAGCTCTGATACCACATTGTCATGACCCAAAATTCCTTAAGGCCGTGATGGCACCGGGCACAAGGTCAGCCAAAACATTAATTTATTGAAATAACTTTTCAATTTTTAACATTTTAGAAATCGTTACTTTCTCTTGCATCTCATAATCAAACAAATAAATTTTAGTAAACTTAAATATGACAGCATATCAATTTAATTTAATGAAGTAAATCCCAACACGTGCCCAGAACCCGGTGTCACAAGTACATGAGCAACTTCTATGAAACTTTCAAATAATACAAAGCCTGTCTGAAACATGACTGGACAAGGAAATTTAAAATGAAATAGATACAGTATGAAGGTGACTCTATCAGCTGTGGATCGCCTCTGGAAGATGCTGCTCGCCTAAGTCTCCCAATCCTCCACATTTGCCATGAAGCTACCTGTGTAATAAAATGCATATCAAGTGCAGCATGTGTACGAAAATAACGCGTACTCAGTAAGTCGCCCGCCTAACCTCAGCGAGGTAGTGACGAGGGGGAAAATTAGACTCTTACTAAGGTCCGGCAATACAACATGTGACAGAATATGATGAAATACAATAGACATGAAAGACGGTGAGAAACAAGTACATAGCAAATAACGGAATCCAGATAATAACTGAAGGGAACATCAAGTTACTAAAATCTCCTTTTAACAATTACCTGACACTCTAGTTACAAGTGACTCAGAACCCAAGCGATCATACACATACCAGGACAAGACAACTGGCCGAAGTCATAAAGGTGGTCATAGGGACTGGGGTCATAAAACTATCCCACGATCGCGAATCATACCTGCGACTCGCTTGCTGACTTGATATAATAATAAGCTATCTCATGATCGCGCATCATCCTTGCGACTCGTGTGCTGACTCGATATAATAAGCTATCCCACGATCGTGCATCACCCCTATGACTCGTGTGCTGACTCGATAATAATAATAATAAGTTATCGCACGGCCGCGTATCATACCTGCGGCTCGTGTTCTGACACGGTAATAATAATAAGCTATCCCACGACCGCGCATCATACCTGCGGCTCGTGTGTTGACTCGATAATAATAATAAGCTATCCCAAGGCCGCGCATCATACATGCGGCTCGTTTGCTGACTCGATAAAAATATATATTTAACATAAAGCTCCCCTCAATCGTGAATCATGCCTGCGACTCGAGTGCTGACACATTTCCACACGTTTAAATCCACTTTTTATTAATAACAATAGTTTTTCTCATGGAAAATAGTAAAAATCCATATTCAAAGAATCATGAAACATAGGTTTAGAAATCATTTGTTTTTGAAACTCACTTGTTAAATTGAACGGTATTCCTCAATACGATCTAATCCAGGTACACATATATCTACACCGGAAACAAACTTTCTTTAGAATGATAACAGTATGAGCTCCAGCTTTCTTTAAAATATTTAATTATGTTTTCGGTCATATTAATAGTTCAATGATACAGGCAAGGTTATAGGTACACACATAAAGCATGCTAGTGGGTCCTAGACTACCCAGACATAAGCATATTAGTAGCTACGCACGGACTCCCGTCACCTCGTGCGTACGTATCCCCCGAAGATAATAACATATACTGAATTAATTCACCTAGGGGGACGATTCCCCCTCACGAAGTTAGAAAGGAGACTTACCTCGCTCCGAAGTTCCAACACCGGCTTCCAAGCTCTTCCGATGAACCCAACGGACGCACCATGCTACGAAACTACCATATACATGACAAAGCAATGAAAATTCATCCTAATACTCACAACAATTTCAGATTATATTTTTTTTCTAACCCCGCTCAGCAAAATGACAAAAATGCCCTCGGGCCCACGTACCTGGAAATCCAAAATTCTCGAAGATACCTTCTACCCATAGCCTTACTAACTCAATTATATAATTTACTCTATTGTTCCTGCTCAATTCGTGGGCAAAAATCCAACTTTTCAAAATTCTAGGTTTCTTCAAAGTTTTACAATTTTCCTACCAATTTCATGCTCAAAAATCCATGCAATATCTTGTATTTGACCTTAGAACCAAGTAGAAGAACTTACCTATTGAAGCTTGGTGAAATCCCCCTTAAAAGCTCTTCAAAAATCGCCTATCCCATGAAGAAAATGAAGACAATGAACTAAACTCTCGCTGAAAAACAATCTGCCCAGGCCCATTTTCCGCACTTGCGATCTCGCAGGTGCGACCAATTCATCTGCACCTGCGGCTTCCCGAATCTCCAACCAAATCGCACATGCGGCTTCGCAGGTGCGGAATTTTCATCGCACCTGTGGTTCCCAGCCAGGCCAAGCTACACTCGCACCTGCGACTCCCAGGCCGCACCTGCGGCAAATTCCTCGCAGGTGCGGTTGCACCATATGACAGCACAAACCAGCCCTTTCCAACCTTCAACTTTGATCCGTTAACCACCCAGAATCCACCCGAGGTCCCCAGGCCCTCGGTACACCATCCAATCATACTAACCTGTCCTAGAATATAACACGGACTTGCTCGAGCCCTCAAATCACATCAAATAATGCCGAAATCACGAATCGCACTCAAATCCAATTCTTTAAGAACTTAGAATTTCAAGCTTCTACACCCGACGCTGAAACCTATCAAATTACGCCCGGTTGACCTCAAATTTTTCCCACAATTCAAATTCATTATTCCGGACCTGCTCCAACTTCCGGAATCGTATTCCGACCTCGATATCAAAACTTCCACTTCCGACCGGATTTCCCAAAAACCTTCAAATTTCTATCTTTACCCAAATGACTTCAAAATGACATACAGACATCCAAATTCACTTCTGATCGCGCTCCCAACTCCAGGATCACCATACAAAGCTATTCCCAGACTCGGAATCCCAAAAGGACATTAATATCATTGCAATGCACTTCAAGCCAAACTTTGGAAATTTCTTCAAATATGATGACTTCCACAATATACACCAAAATGCTCTCGGGTTACCCAAATCCCTATCCGGATATACGGCCAAGTCCAAAATCACCATACGAACCTATTGGAATCTTCGGATCCTGATTCCAAGGTCGTTTACTCAAAATTCCAGTCTTACTCAATTTCTTCAACTTAAGTCTTCTGAAATGAGAATTTTTCCTTTCAATTTAACTCTGAACCTCCTGAATTTCAACTCTGACCATACATACAAGTCACAATACCCGAAATGAAGCTGTTCATGACTCCCAACTGCTGAACGTCAAGCTAGATCTCAAAACTCGGGGACCACACCAGCGGTCTCGCGCCTGCGAGAAAAATCTCACACGTGCAGAAATGGGTGAGGGAGCCTGGGCCCGCACCTGCGGAGTGGAGACCGTACCTGCAGCTCTGCTCCTGCAGAATATAATCCGCACCTGCGATATTTGGCCAGGCCATTGGGTGATCGCACCTGCGATGCTAGGGACCGCAGGAGCGGTCCCGCACCTGCGACTGGGCAACCGCACCTGCGGTCACACCAGAACAGGTGCGGGACCGCTCCTGCGGTCCCGCACCTGCGACTGGGCAACCGCACCTGCGGTCACACCAGAACAGGTGCACCAGCAGCTATGTCTTGCTGGTTTTTAGCCCCGTTAGGTGCCAGGAAGGCACCTAGGACCACCCGTGCCCTAGTCCAAATATACCAACGAGTCCCAAATCATAATACGGACTCACTCAAGCCTTTGGAACACCCAAAACAATGCTAAAACTCAAAATCACACCCCCAAAACCCAAGAACCAAACTTAGGAACTTTAAGATTTCTAGTCTTTGCTAACAATTTGCCGAACTGACCTATAAAACTCGGAATGACACCAAATTTCACAGATAACTCACACAACATATATTAAACTTGTTTCGGGCTCCGGAACCATAATACGGGCCCGGTAACATAGATTTCAAATCAAGGTTTATTTTCAAAAGTCTTTCTTATTTTTAAGAAAATAATTTTCTTTGAAACTTCATTTCTCGGGCTTGGGACCTCGAAATTCGATTCCGGGCATATGCCCAGGTCCCATATTTTCCTACGGACCCTACGGGACCGTAAAATCACAGGTCCGGTTCCGTTTACCAAAAACGTTGACCGAAGTCAACTTTATTCAAATTTCTAATACAAAATTATCATTTGTCTTAGTTTTTCACATAAAGGCTTCCCGGATACAAGCCGGGGCTGCACACACAAATCGAGGTGAGATAGAAGGAGGTTTTTACAACCTCGAAACATAGAATTAGCTAGAAAAATACGGGATGACCTTTTGGGTCATCACATTTTGGGTAGTTCATTGCTGAAATTGGTTGAGGGATGAAAAGATCTCCATTGTAGAGCCTTGTAGTCGATTTCGCACGTTAGGTGTTTGAAAAAATTCCTAAGAGAGTTACATCATGAGAATCTTTCTAATTTTGAACCGATTTTCACTATCTTGCTCTACATTGTTATTGCTAGAAGTGTTGGGGAATTGTAATAACTTAAGGAAATCTCAAACAAGGTATGTTGTTTAAACTTTTTCTGTTATTATCGAATCACATAATATTCCCGTAAGTTCAAGTATAGTTAGCTCAAAATTCCAAATTTCTATATTCCAGGTTATCCCCTGTAAGCTTGATTATTCTGAATGAGCCTTATGTCGAAAGATAGATTTTCAAAGTATGGTTTGCGTATTGAAATGCTACGGCTTTGAGTCGTGTTTTAAATGCAAACTAGTATACCAATTGGGTGAGAAGAACTCGATATTCTTAAGGCTCTAAATTGATCATATGTGTACCTAAAGTCTTGATTCAAAATGTTTTGTTGATGATAATTTATAAAGATGTTTGAAAATTAAATAAGTGAATTGGAAATTAGAGTGTGGCCAATGTGCCAAGATTTTAAGTTATAAATGTGGCTAGTGGTGCCAATTAAAGGAGAGAATGTGATAAAGATTATGAAATGAGCTTCTACTAAACCGTTTAAAGATGATTTCAAAAATAGAATTTCCCGAAAGCTTTTGTACGCAATTCATGCCCATAAGTGGCTATTTAACTAATGCTTTGCTTTATAAATGTATCCAGTGTGGCTCAAGTTCTTACATACTCAGGTTTTGAAACTGTGCATTATCATTTCTGAAAAAGAGTATTGCAAGTGTAAATTGTGTATTGATCGTTTATCATTTCGATGTGTGTTTCTATTGTTGGTTGGTACGCCCCTTTATTTTGGAACAAATTTTTGGTGTTTGAAGTTTCCATTACTAATGAATTTAAGGTGTATGATTGTTGAAATACTCTATAAGTTGATATTTCATGGTGATCTATGAAATTGAAAGAAACATAAGTGTTTAATCTTGAAATACGACAAAGTTCCAAGAATAGCTTTATAATTGGGACACTCGTGTCAGTGTATTGGAAAGATGGGAAAGGAATATGAAGTGAGATGACTTATTGAATATGGTTGATGTCTCAAATGAGATGTCTTAGCCGATCGGGCCGAGATCAGATGTCGTGTTAGAACACGGTGATATTGTGGATTAAATTGTAATTATGGTTGATGTCACAAATGAGATGGTTTAGCCGATCGGGCTGATATCAGACTCCGTGTAAGAACATAGTGGTATTGTGGATTGTGGCATATTGGCACCAAAAGTCACCCAACCTACTATCGTGGATATTGGCTTGAAAATCTATGTGATCCTTAACTTCATGTTTTTAGTTTTATTTAAAGCTCATATTGCATTCGTGATCCCCCCCCCTTGTATTATCACTCATTCTATTAAGATGGTGTTTAGTTATACATACTAGTATGATTTCCTATGTACTAACGTCCCTTTTGTCGAGGGTGTTGCATCTTCAATTGATTCAGGTGGTTCATCAGCGGGCAACTTTGGTCCTCATTTGCAGTCACTCTCTATTCAGCAGGTTTTGGTGAGCCCTACTCTATTCCGAGCTTTATTTCATCTTACATTGTATTTTATACTATGAGGTATAGATGGGGCCTTGTCGCCGGTGCTTCCAGTCTTCAGTTTATTTTTACTTAGAGGCTTCGTAGACAGGATGTGGATGGTATTCATTGTTGGGAGTTGAACTAGAAATGTTGGTATTTGGCAAAAATATTTTCATTATATCTATAAACTTATAATAATTTTAGAAATTATAAATGAAGCTGCTAATGGAAATGAAATGGGAGTTTCTAATTAAATCTTTTCAATGTTTGATTAATGGGGTACGTCTCCTTTTTAATCATGGATGACTTTGGGTATAAGGAAAATGTTACACCGCATGTTTTCGTACGTGAAATAACGCCATAAGTAAATTGATGAAAGCTCGGAAATGAGATGTTACCTCCCGCATTTTGGCACGATAAAGTTTCATCGTAAGTAAATCAACGTATGCTCGGGAATGAGATTATAAGTATATGCTATTTCAAAAAAATAATAAGTAAATTTGTGACGGTGAGAGGGTAAGAAAATCGAAGAAAATGAGCTTCGACGAAGTTTGGCATTTTGAGATGAAATACGGTCCAAGCTATAATACCCCGTATTTATGGACTAGTTCCATGAAAAGTACCACATGACCATGATAGTAATATGTATAAGGTGTGTTAAAAGGTAGTAATATTATAATTAATTTGAGATAATTCATAATTATGTGGATAATCGGGTAATTATTGATGTTAGTGGGATATTAACAATTAATTTCGATGTTAGTGGTTAATTGTTCGGAATGGATAACCATCTGGCAGCCTTGCATTAAGAAATGGTGACTCTTAAAGTCACATGAAAGGGGGAAATTTGGAGATTGGTAACGTTTAGCAAGGGTCATATGACTACTTCATGACCTTTTAGACTTCTTATTAGTTTAAAGGTTTGTTAGTAGTTTATTCTCTTGATTTCTATGCTTGTAAAAATGTTATAGAGGTGGTGACATCGGTCATAGTTTAATTTCAAATTCTAAGCGAGCCCGCTATAATCTTTTTCAAGAACATCATACGGATTTTTCCCTACTTCAATCTGTCGTTACATGTTTTTTGCAAAAGACGCATGTTAAAGGGATTGCCAGAAGAATCGACTCAGGTATGTTAAGGTTATATCTCATAAGTACACGTGTTTGATAACGAGGCATAAAGAGAAGTTCATACTCCCAAAATTATATACATTATCCTAGTCTCATAAGTTACAGTATTATACCTCATCGGAATTTTATATTCAATTGAGTATTGTCTTCTTTCATTCAAGAGAGCAGAGGGTCTATATATATACAGTATTACAGTATTTTCACATCCATCGAGATAATCGTTGGGTAGACCCCTATTGGGCAACCTCCTATCAGATGGAAAGTTATATACCAAGCCTACTACACCCGAGTGCCTATGAGCAAGCCTAGCATGCCGAGAAACAGAGCCTAGTATGTCCGAGCACCTATGACTGAGCCTACTATGGCGGAGCGGTTACACATTCCAAGCCTTATAAGGCTGGACATTTATTTTACTTATTATATTGAGAGAGTTGAATCACTATTAGCAAGTAAGTATATCTCCAGATCATCTTTGACTCCCAGTTGCATTCAAATGTTAGTTCAGCTTTAGCTTTAAGTTATTTTATTTCCTTACACACTCGGTACATTATTTCGTACTGATGTCCCTTTTTCTGGGGACGCTGAATTTCATGCGTGCAGATGCAGACAGACAGACGGGTATACCTCCTCAGTAGGTGTTGCGCAAGCTTGATCGGTTGTCGCTCCCTTTTTTCTCCTCGCGGAATCGGGTTTTGACATTTTGTGACAACTCATTTCCTTTTGGGATGGGGTATGGAATTTGAAGATTCTCCACCTAACGGATTAAGGTGCGTTATGGCACCTAAAGCAAATAACTCATAAACTGGTTTACTTTACCAGAGATTGGGTAAGGGCTCAAAATTATATTGAGGGGAAGGTGTTAGGAACCCCTCGAGGTCCACAACAGTGGGTCACATCCATACTTAATCGAAGATAATTAGTCCTTAAAGAGAAATAAAGCCATTTAAACAAATAGAAATCATTCAAAATAGAAATTAAAGGGGGGGGGGGGTCCTAGGTTTATTAGTCTATAGGATCATTTCTGTGCAATAATTGGTAACCTTCCTCAAATAGAGGTGTTACGTGTAGCATTAGCGCACTGGTCATCATATCCTTTACTAACCAATTACCCTCCCCTTTTTTATTATTTAAGCGTTCTAATAGCACGAATACATACCCTATGCGTGCATTACCTATCCTTTACCTATGGCCCCGGAGGTGCTTTGGGCCTCTATTTAAGGTGGTTCTAGACTCACCTATGGTGCTTAAAAGGAGAAAACTAGGCATCAAACAAAAGCAAATTGGACTATCACATAAGGAACAATTAAAGGGCTCAGATTTACCTCCCCAAGTAAACAAACAATTGCACACCTCAAAAAACAGTTTTAAATGATTTAAGGTCCTATATCAGGATATCTACATGAGCACAAAGCAAAATATGCAGCATTTTATTAAGACGAGACAGTGAATACCTAATCAGTTTGCATGCTGATTTTATTACATAGTGGATCTTGGTAGTTTGTATGTAGTCAAACAAACATAGCTTTAAACATCAGAACTTTAATCAACCTACAGGTCTGCCTAGGTGATAACTGGGGAGGACCTATAGACATAGTATCTAAGCATGAATCAAACTGTAATAATAAACTAACGATTGATTTATAACAGGCAGATTTTTATCTATTTAGACCCTATAGGCATGTTGTCTATGCACTGAAAATGATCACAAGCATTACTTCAGGACATATAAACACAGAAATTGATTTTAGATAATTATCTCTACAAGCATATATCTCAGTGTCAAACTGTTTTTATACTTATTCCTTATAGGCATGACGGTTAAGTGAAGAAACTAATTTTTATGTGTTCTTCCTATTGGCATAGTATCTAGATGATTAAAGTTGTTAGCCAGTTTTCAAGAAAATTCAGCAAGGGATTTTCTAGGGACGTGATTTCTAATGCACACATGATGGTTGGAGAACATGACTATTAATGCAAAATTGGTAAATGACCTAGAAGCAGGATTTCTAAGGCAAATGTGAAATACATGATTTCAAAGAATGAGACAAGCCTTATGGACATGGTTTCTAATCCATATAGATAATCATAACAATCCTATGGGCATGATTTCTACCTGATCCCCACAAACTTACATATAAAAGTCCCTCCCAGTTTTATTAATAACCCCAATATCTGTTTTTACAAGATTTATTATTATAGACCAGATATAAATGAATTACAGAATGACATTACTATGCTATAAGAAGCCTGAATAGGCCCAACAGTAAACCTGGAAGCCAGGCTGTCAACCAAGTCTGAAGTATGTCAGTATCTCATAGTACACCATAAGTCTTCTGGTGTGTCAAAGTTCCCAAGGGCCTCAGGGACCCCGAGAAATGCTCCCACTAGAAACCCTTTTAAAAGAAACAGTTTTGTGAACAAGTTTGGAAAAGCCAGCCCCAGTGTGTCAGAGTTCGGAGCTCATGGATTCCTAGGCAGTGCTAACACTGGAGGGGCAGGACCCTAGATATCTAAGAGTAGGAGTTGAAAATAGTACACAAAAATAGGATATAGTTTTAACAAAACAGTTGGTTTTTAGAAGTAAATAGGAACAAGCAGAGTCATTTCAGCACTTTGAGTTCAAACAAATAGAAAGAACAGGATCGCATTTACTTTAAACAAGATTTCACATTGCCTAGGATTGACTTAGTTTATCACTAGGTGAGCATATAGCATGCTGGGGTCAGAATAGTGATCAGACAACTACACAGAGAAAGGTAGCAGGGGTTGGGAGCATAGAAGCCAGGAACACATAAAACAGGACAAACATGAAGGCATGCTAGTTGAGAAACAAGTGGATAAGTATACTGGATCAAATAAGAACATGCTATAGTGTATGAACCATATTGACATGCTGCACAAAACAATTTCATGAGAGTCGAGGCAAGTTAGTTAAAAGAGACATAAAGCAGGCAAAGGGAGGTCGATAGACAAATTACATAACATACTGAAGTAGCCATGTCAACTGAGATCAATAAACAGGAAAGACATGAATTTAACTACGTTAAGATAGTCATTCTGATTGGGAGCAATAAACAGGAAATCATATAGATTTATCTACACAGCATATGGAATGATAATAGGAGTGGAGATATACCAGTTAAGAAATAACAACAGAAAGGTGAAAGTATGCAGAACCCAATAGCCTAGCCTTGACTTTTAGCCGGCTAGACAGTGTAGCAAACACAAGCAACAGAAAGGTTTGAATAAGACCAATAGTTTGTGTGTGTGTGTGTGTGTGTGTGTTTCGTTGTGAATTCGTTCGTGTTAAAGAAAATTCAGAGTGGGCTTTATATAGCACTTAGCAAAGTAAAACAATTAAGGCAATAAGATTACAATTTATAAGTAAGGCAAGCAGATACAATCAATTAGTGAATTGGGGCTAAACCCAAGCTAATTGATACAAACAGAATCCGGGAATGTTACCTTAAAATAAGGAGAATCAATTACTGTAACGACCCGGCCGGTCGTTCTGTGAGATTTACCTAGTTTCTCCCATTTCTGCATTAGATATATATTTCTAGCATGTTTTTGTTATGTTGGGTCAGTTGGTTTGGGTCCGGAGTGGTTATGGTGAGAATATAGGCATTTAGTCTCTTAAAGTAGCCTAATAATTGAGAAAGTCAACTGAGAGTTGACTTATTGGTTAACGACCTCAGAATGCGGATTTTATGGCTCGTATAGCTTTGTTAGGTGATTTGGGACTTAGGAGTGTGTTCGGAATGAAATTTTCATGTCCGGTATAGAATTAGGCTTGAATTGACGAACGTTAGTTTTTGGTGATTTTCGATCGGCATTAAGGTTTTAAACTTCATAACTCATTTATATGCCGTTTTCTAAGTAATCAAAACATAAAATTGTTGGAATTAAACCAAAATTTGGGGAAGAAGGGTGCATGGTATAGCTGGGCAGAATGTTTTAAAAGGCCATTTGTACGAGAATAGTTCATTTTCTCCATTGTTGAACGAGTTTGGAGCTCTTTTGAGAGGGTTGGAAGAGAAAATTGAAGGGAATCACTTGGAGGTAAGGTTTTAAACTTCATAACTCATTTATATGTCGTTTTCTAAGTAATTAAACAATAAAATTGTTAGAATTAAACCCAAATTTGGGGAAGAAGGGTGCATGGAAATTGGATTCTTCTATTGAGGATTTGAGTGGGCAATTGTGGTCCGATTTTAGTGTTCTTGGTATGTATAGAATCTTGAGAGGACGAGGGTTCTAGTGATGCAAATTTTATTGAATTCTGAGATATGGGCACGGGGCTCGGGTTTGGCCGAATTTCGAGATTCTTGTATAATTTGATCATTTTCGATTGAGTTGTGTTCCTTTGATATATATTGATGATGTTAAACTGGTTTTGGCTAGATTCATAGCAATCGGGAGCCAATTTTAGGGGCAAGAGCATTGCGTACTAGTATTGTGGCCTGGTAGAGGTAAGTAATGGTTATAAATCTTGTCTTGAGGGTATGGAACCTCAGACTACATATTTCTCACTGATTTTAGAATGGCGCACATGTCGGATTACGAGTATGTGGTGCGTACTGATTTTTGGATTTTACTATGTCCTCTCTGCGGCAACTAATGTGTTGCATATTTTACGCAAGACCTTATGTTAAATTATGTTCTAAAGATTGTTGAAATATTTGGGCTAAGCCGTGTTTGGGGCCTCGTTCCGATCTGTTTAGACCCCTTGGGAGATTTTTACTGTTGTATTTCCTCACTATTTGGTTGATAATTTCACTCAGCCACATTATGCTTACTATTTTCGTAACTCAGCCTGATTTACAATACTTGACATTTAAAAATGATGTTTTGGGTAGAGTACCCTGTTTTACGGATTCGCCCAAGTGGCCTTTTGAGTGGTTCTGCTGAGTGAGGCCGAGGGCCTGTGGTGCTGAGTAATATTATTGCTTGGGCTGACGGAGCCCCTCCGGAGTCTGTACACTCCCCCAGTGTGCGCTGTGAGGTGCCGAGTGACGAGTGAGTGGGAGGCATGAGTGACTGTGAGGTGCTGAGTGATTGGGAGGTGCTGAGTGACTGTGAGGTGCTGAGCGACTGATTATGAGTGACTGTGATGCATGCCCAAGTGGCTGATTATGATACCTGTTTTGCCCGAGGGGATACTTATGATTTTACTACTTTCATTCTGAACTTATGAAATATTTTTTGCCCGAGGGGCCTCTATATGATTCATTTCATTTGCATACTAAATCTTTCGGTTTGGATCTGTTGAAAATAAATATCTTTTGAAGTATTTATGAGGTTGGTTTTAAGTCATGATGATTTCTCATATCTATGTTTACACTATTGGAAAGTAAGGCTGTGTATATTGTGATTTGATGACATTAATTTTATGTGTTTCATTGCCTCTTGGACTTGATATATTGTCATTACTATTGAGTTGGCGTACTCACATTACTCCCTGCACCCCTATGTGCAGATTCAGGTGCAGATATCGAGCATTAGCCATTTATTCCGCGCGGAGCCGGGTTACGGGATATAGTCGTAGCTGTTCAGCATCCGCAACATCTCTGTTTTACCTTCTTGTTGTATCTAGCTTTTATTTAGAGGTTTTGTATTATAATAGTATATTTTGGCTTATTCTTCTAGATGCTCATGACTTGTTCGCTCCGGGTCTTGGGGTGGTGGCACTATTTATTGGCCTACTTTATTTAGTAAACTCTATATTTTATGAAATGCTTGAATTTTGTTGGGATTTTGAAAGAAATTGTGAACATGTGATTATTGGCAAGCCTAGTTACATGATAGGCGCCATCACGGTCGGCCTAGGTTACATAGGACTCAACGGTCATGAGCAGGTTTAGTAGAGTCTTGTGGATTGGTACGGAGACGTCTGCACTTATCTTTGAGAGGCTGCCAAACTTTTAGGAAACATTTCTACCGTTCTTGAACTCTTTCGTGCTGATCTATTGATTCTTGAAATCTGAACTTACGTTGTTTCATTCTCTCACAGATGGTGAGGACACGCAATACCGATCAGAGTGACCAGTCACCGACTAGACCAGCGAGAGGTCGAGGCCGCGGTCAGGGCCGCGGTAGAGGTAGGGGCCAGCCCGCGCAACAGCTGAGATAGTACCACAAGATCCCCCTATCGATCAGGATAAGGTTCCCGCCGATGGTGTTCCAGCGGTACAGGCTCAGGCACCGGCACTGCTATGTTTATTCTGGGTCTTCAGGAGACCCTGTCTCAAATATTGGCCGTGTGCACCAGTTTCGCTCAGGCAGTTGCCATGTCTTCTACTACCACCATAGCTCAGGTCGGGGGAGGCAATCAGAGTCCAGTTGCCCGGGCACCTGAGCAGGCTGCATAGGGTATTCACGCACCAAGAGTAGCCCCAACTTAGCCAGTTTCTCTGGTCCAGGATTATGTGGTCTCTGCTATGCCATAGGATACTGCGTACTGCGGGTATTTTGCAGACCAGTGGGGTCTCATTTGTTACATTTCAGTTTGCGGGTGCTTCCTTTACCTGGTGGGAGTCATCCGAGAGACGTAGGCCGGGTGGTTTAACACCTCTCACCTGGCAGCAGTTCTCCATGATCTTTTTGGAAAAGTATGTTCCTCAGTCCCACAGAGAGGAGCTGCGCAGGCAGTTTGAGCAGCTGCGCTAGGGAGAGTTATCAGTTACTCAGTATGAGATGAGGTTCTCCGAGTTGACTAGGCATGCTTCTGAGATTGTCCCTACTGATAGGGGCAGGGTGAGGAGGTTTGTAGATGGTCTTTCTTATCAGCTTCGGTTATTTATGACTCGGGAGAGAGTATCGGGTGCTTCATTCGAGTAGGTTGTTGACATAGCTCTAAATATTGAGTCCATTCGCTGCCAGAAGGGAAATGAGAGGAAGGCCAAGAGGCCTTGTGGTTCGAATAGTTCCAGTGGTGCTCCGTTCAACGGAAAATTTCATAAGGGTGGGGGTTGTTCATTCAGGCCTCATAAGTCAGGTCGCCTAGCGTATAGTGGTGCATCTTTGGGGCATGGTCCCCGTGGTTCTCAGTCAGGTCGTACTTCATTTGGCTTCCTCCCAGCTTAGAGTGCAGCTCGAGCACCCCCAGTTCAGGGTTCTTCTATGCATGAGTCTTTTAGTGGTTGTACGAGTGCTAGGGGTTTCTATCAGTCCCCGCCTCCAGCTCCAGGGAGTTATTTTGAGTGTGGTAAGTTCGGGCACGTGTGGAGGCAGTGTCCCCGAAGTGCCGGTGTATCTTCTTAGTAGAGGGGCCAACCCTCGACTTCAGCTCCAGTCACTTCACCACCCGCCCAGGCAGCCAGGGGTGGTAGTTAGTCAGCCAGAGGCTTCCCTAGAGGGTGAGGTCAAGCAGGGGGAGGTCAGGCTCGCATATATGCATTTCCATCAAGGCCAGATGCTATGGTCTCAGATGCCGTGATCGTAGATATTGTCTCAGTTTGTTGCCGAGATGCTTTGGCTTTATTTGATCCTGGTTCTACATATTCCTACGTTTCTTCATATTTTGCCCATTTTCTGGATGTGGCCCGTGAATCTAGTCACCTATGTTCATGTGTCGACTCTGATACAGTTGTTGTGGACCGTGTGTATCAGTCGTGCATGATATCTGTTGGGGGTTTGGAGACCCGAGTGGACTTACTGTTACTCAACATGGTCGATTTTGACGTGATATTGGGCATGGATTGGTTATCTCTATGCCACATTGTTCTTGATTGTCATGCTAAGCCCGTGACCTTAGCTATGCCGGGGTGTCCGAGGGTTGAGTGGAGAGGTTCTTCCGAGTATATTCCTAGCAGGGTCATTTCTTACCTGAAGGCTCAGCGTATGGTTGAGAAAGGGTGTTTATCTTATTTGGACTTTGTGAGGGATGTCAGTGGTGAGATTCCCGCTATTGATTCAGTTCATGTTCCGTGACTTTGTGGATGTGTTTCGTACAGACCTACTAGGCATGACACCCGACGGGGATATTGATTTTTGTATTGACTTGGTGTTAGGCACTCAGCCGATTTCTATTCCACCTTATCGTATGGCACTAGCGGAGCTAAATGAATTGAAGGAGAAGCATCAGGAGCTACTGGATAAAGGCTTCATTCGGCCTAGTATGTCACCTTGGGGTGCACCGGTGTTGTTCGTAAAGAAGAAGGATGGGTCCATGCGTATGTGTATTGATTATCGACAGCTGATTAGGGTTACGTTAAAGAACCGGTATCCCTTACCCTGCATTGATGATTTGTTTGACCAGCTTCAGGGAGCCAAAGTGTTTTCCAAGGTTGACTTGAGATCTGGGTGTCATCAGTTGAGGATTCGGGGTTCTGACATTCCGAATACTGCTTTCAGGACCAGATATGGTCATTATGAGTTCTCCGTTATATCATTTGGGCTGACCAATGCCCCAGCTGCGTTCATGCTATTAATGAACATTGTGTTTCAGCCTTACCTTGATTCCTTCGCCATTCTGTTCATTGATGACATCCTGGCTTATTCTCGTAGCCAGGAAGAGCATGCTCAACATTTGAGAGTTGTGTTACAGAGGTTGAGGGGGGAGAAGCTTTATGTGAAATTCTCCAAGTGTGAGTTTTGTCTTGGTTCAGTAGCTTTCTTGGAGCACGTCGTGTTTAGTGAGGGTATTCAGGTTGATCCAAAGAAGATAGAGGTGGTGTAGAGTTGGCCCAGACCGTCCTCAGCTACATAGATTGGGAGTTTCCTTAGTTTGGCGGGATATTATCGTCGCTTTGTGGAGGGATTATCTTCTACTACTTCGCCTTTAACCAGATTGACCCAGAAGGGTGCTCCATTCATATGGTCTGATGAGAATGAGGAGAGCTTTCAGAAGCTCAAGTTAGCATTAACTACAGCTCCGGTACTAGTCTTGCCTGCTGGTTCGGGTTCTTACACAGTTTATTATGATGTTTCTAGGGTTAGTTTGGGAGCGGTACTGATGGAGGAAGGTAGGGTGATTGCCTATGCGTCTAGACAGTTGAAGGTGCATGAGAAGAATTATCCAGTGCACGATCTTGAGTTAGTTGCCATTGTTCATGCCTTGAAGATTTGGCGGCATTAATTGTACGGAGTGCAGTGTGAGATTTTCACTGATCATCGTAATTTGCAGTATCTGCTGAGGCACAAGGACTTGAATTTGCGTCAGAGGAGATGGTTAGAGCTTCTCAAGGATTATGAGCTCACTATCTTATATAATACGGGGGAAGCCAATGTAGTGGTTGATGCCTTGAGTCGCAGAACAGAGAGTTTGGGGAGTCTAGCCTACCTTCTAGTAGCAGAGCAGCCATTAGCCCTTGATGTTCAAGACATAGTGGGTCGGTTGGTTCGATTGTATCTATCAGAGCCCCCGCGGGTGCTGGCTTGTGTAGCCTCCAAGACTTCTATTTACGATTAGATTAGAGCAGCCAGTATGATGATCCACATTTGCTTGTTCTTCAGGATAGGGTCCGGTGGGGTGATGCCAGGGATGTGGTTATTGGTGATGATAGGGTTCTGAGGATTCAGGGCCGGATTTGCGTGACCAATGTAGATGGGTTTCGATATTTTATTCTAGCACAGGCTCATAGTTTGCGGTATTCCATCCATCCGGGTGTCGTGAAGATGTATCAGGATTTGAGGCAGAATTATTGGTGGAGGAGGATGAAGAAGGATATTGTGGAGTTTGTGGCTCAGTGTCTCAACTGTCAGCAGGACAAGTATGAGCACCAGAGACCAGGTGGATTGCTTTAGACATTTGATATTCTAGAGTGGAAGTGGGAGCGGATCACCATGGACTTTGTAGTTGGACTCCCACAGACTTCGAGGAGGTTTGATGCTATATGGGTTATTTTGGATCGGCTGACCAAGTCTGCGCACTTCATTCCTGTTGGTACTACTTATTCTTCAAAGCGGTTAGTTGAGATTTATATCCGCGAGATTGTCCGATTGAATGTGGTTCCAGTTTCTATCATTTTCGACAGAGGTACTCAGTTTTGGAGAGCCATGCAGAGAGAGTTGGGTTCTCAGGTCGAGTTGAGCACAGCATTTCATCCTCAGACCGACGGGCAATCAGAGCGTACCATTCAGGTTTTGGAGGATATGTTGCGTGCTTGTGTGATTGACTTTGGTGGTTCATGGGACCAATTTCTGCCAATGGCGGAGTTTGCATATAACAACAGCTATCAGCCGAGTATCCAGATGGCTCCGTATGAGGCTTTATATGGTAGGAGGTGCAGATCTCCGGTTGGTTGGTTTGAGCCAGGCGAGGCTAGGCTATTGGGCACAAACTTGGTTCAGGATGCCTTAAGTAAGGCGAAGTTGATTCAGGAGCGGCTTCGCACGGCGAAGTCTAGGCAGAAGAGTTATGCGGACCGGAAGGTCCGAGATGTGTCTTTCATGGTTGGGGATAAGGTGCTACTGAAGGTGTCACCCATGAAGGGTGTTATGAGATTCGGGAAGAGGGGGAAGCTAAGTCCCAGGTTCATTGGACCATTTGAGGTGCTTTAGAGGGTTGGGGAGGTGGCTTATAGGCTTGTTATGCCTCATAGTTTATCGAGTATTCATCTAGTATTCCATGTTTTGATGCTCCGGAAGTATGTTGGTGGCCCATTCCATGTTTTGGACTTCAGCACGGTTAAGCTCGAGGGTGATATGTATGAGGTAGAGCCAGTGGCTATTTTGGGTCGACAAGTCAGGAAGCTGAGGTCTAAGGATATAGTTTCAGTGAAAGTTCAATGGAGAGGGCAGCTGGTGCAGGATTCCACCTTGGAGACCGAGTAGGAGATGCATGACAGATACCCTCACATATTCAAGACTCTAGGTATGTTTCTAGACCCGTTCGAGGACGAACATTTGTTTAAGAGGGAGAGGATGTAACGACCCGGCCGGTCGTTCCGTGAGATTTACCCCGTTTCCCCAATTTTTGCATTTTTTATATATTTCTATCATGTTTTTGTTATGTTGGGTCAGTTGGTTTGGGTCTGGAGTGGTTATGGTGAGAATTTAGGCATTTAGTCTCTTAAAGTAGCCTAATAGTTGTGAAAGTCAACTAAGAGTTGGCTTATTGGTGAATGACCTCGGAATATGGATTTTATGGCTTGGATAGCTTCGTTAGGTGATTTGGGACTTAGGAGTGTGTTCAGAATGAAGTTTTGATGTCTAGTGTAGAATTAGGCTTGAATTAGCGAAAGCTAGTTTTTGGTGATTTTTGGCCGGCAGTGGAAAATAGGCTATCAGGGTTGGAATGGAATTTCGGAAACTGGAGCCGATTTGTAATTTCATTTTGGATATGTCTGCAAAATTTCAGGTCAATCGGAGGTGTTTTGGTTGGTTTCGGCGTAGTTGGCGAAATATGGAAGTTTCAAAGTTCATAGGCTTGAATTTGATGTGATTTTTGTGTTGTTGCATTGTTTTTGGTGCTTCGAAGGCTCGACTATGTTTGAATGATGTTATGGGATATGTTGGTATTTTTGGCTGAGGTCCCGAGAGCCTCGGGTGTGTTTCGGTTGGTTAACAGACCAACTCTTGGCTTGAAAACTAGGCAGATGTTTACTGGTGTGAGGTTCTGGTTTCCTTCTATCCATTCGTATAACTTACCATCTGATCAGAGGTTGACCAATAGGGGCCTGCCCATCGGTTATAGCTCGATGGTAATGAAAATACTTTAGTACTGTATATATAAAATCTCTGCTCTCTTGACTGGAAGAAGGAAATACTCAATTGAATATGGGTCCCAATAAGGAGAATACTGAAACTTACAAACTAGAAACATATACGTAAATTTTGGGATATGAATTTTTCTTTATGCCTCGTTATCAAACTCGTGTAATTACAAGATCATGCCAAAATTAAATAAGGACTTAGCCTACATATACCTAGAGTAGGGAAAACTCCGTATAATATTCTTTGAGAAGATTGCAATGTACTCCTATAGAACCGCAAAATTTTACGTTGCTGCGATTCTAATAAATTCTCGTTGGAATTGTTTTATTGCTAGAATTTCGTTGGAATTTTTTTGCTGGATGGAGGATGAATCCGTAAGGTCTTATGAACCCATTTCTTGTTTGAAAGTGAGAATGAAACTTTGTTTGAAATTGAGAAGTCAACGTTCTGTTCCTAAATGGAACTTTGTTTGAAATTGAGAATGGAATTTTGTTTGAAGGAGTTATGATGGCTAACGTTCTTTCACAAGTCTTTCAATGCAAAGTCTTGAAAAATGAAAGGAATTGGAAAGACTTGGATATCCAAAGTCTTGAAAATGAAAGGAATTTGTAACCTTGTGACACCTAATCAAGGAATGACTCTTAGTCATTTCTTGATAATGTGGCTAGCTGGCAGATGGGGTGGTGGTGCGATATTTAATTTTTATCCACTTATTAGGTAATTAGGTAATGTCCCGTTACCTGATAATTAACCAATTGCCCGCAAAATTAAGAATTATCTCAAATTACTTAAAAGTCAACTTATTTTTAATATACTTTATACATCATACTATCATGGTAATATGGTACCTTGCATGGTACTAGTCCATAATTATCGGGTATTACCGCTCGACCCGTATTTATCCCAAATTGGTCACTTTCAACGAAACTAGTTTTCTTTGACTTGCTCCCCCTCTCATCGTCACTAATTTACTTATCACTTGTTTGAAATAGCGTAATCCTTATAATTTCCAAATAATCTTTTCTTTGGACTGATGTCAATTATCTTACGACAAATTCAACGTATAATACTACAGGGTGCAACATCATCGTAATTTAATAATGTGAAGCATAACATCATGGTAATGTAGTACCGCAAGGTGTAACATCATCATAATATAATACTCCAGGATGAAATATTGACGTAATATTGCGGGGCGTAACATCATTCCCCCTTTTTGGAACATTCATCCTCAACTGTTGACGGATGCACTTATCATTCTCATAACCCATAGCTCTTGCGAATACTTTGATATTCTCCTTTCTATTTAGGCAATTGTTCTTTGAATAAATCCAAAGTCTAGGCATTTCTCCCTTTAGGCCTCTTTCCCATGCCATGACTTGTGATCGAATTCTTTCCAATCTCGTAACTGTTGTTACCTTCTATCATGCGGCCTCTACGATACTGACCTTGTAAGTGTGCTTATGAGACTCTTCTCTCCTTTTTCCTCCAGCTTTAATCCAATATCTAGGACTTATTTTGTAAACATATACAAGGCTTAATAGGATGCCTCTCTAGGCATCTATAGGTGTACTGAATTTCTTCACTCGGTACTTTGTAGAACTTGCGAATATGGCTATATTTTATTTTATAGACCTGGTTATCTATTCGTATGACTTTACTGCATCTACCTAGGTCATACTATACCATAATTCTTACTTCGATTTATGGTTAGTGAGATCTACAACCAACTTCAGGTTATTCTCTTTGTTTATCCATAAGACTGGTGGTATAATTTCATCTCACACTATTGAACTTCCATCCATCTATTATTGATTCACCTTAATGTTGATTCATCATCTACCACTGATAATTTGATCTCTTATGTAACACTACCTCTAGGGCTTACGTCTCATCAGGGATATCTGGGGTAAATAGATTGATCCACCTAGGGGTGATACTATACTTCCATAACCGTATTTTATAGCATCCCAATATGACTCACCATTCCTGGTTATTTTAATTTTATACAACTCATGAGATCCTCTTCAAATCGTTACTCAAACGAAGGCCCAAACGTCATACTTTATTTATCACAATCACACCCTCATTCCACTTTACATGCTATTAGTCTTAGATTCCTTTGAGTTCATTCAGGCTATACTGAATTTTTTATAACTTAAAGAAACCATTAGCTCTCTAGTTTTCATAGGCTCAATCTCGAGGACTTGTACATTCTTGTCACCTTCTTACTCTCCCTTTCTCATCCTTACTCCTATCATAAAACCTAGTCGCTTTACTATACTTTAGCTTGCGACCTTTGCATATCTATTTATTTTATACGCAACCTTCCTTCAACTTGCTTGCACCATAGATTCCCTTATGTTATTCTGGGGCATTAGGCTGGAAGATAAATCATTCCTGGATATTGAATCCCCCCGCTTCTAGCCTTCTATCCGAAGTATGGACTATTCTAAACCTTCTGCTTTTGAGAATCTCGTACGTTGTTTGATATTTAGCTTAAAGTGTATATATTTCTATGTATATCGCCTCGTGTTTTACTTTTGTTTCGTGAGCTTTAGATGTTAAATGTGATGATTTATATTAATTTAAAGTTTTTTTTATGTTTAGGAATGATTCGGGATCGATCGGGGACGAAACAAGCAAAATTAGAGCCAAAACGGACGAAAACGCAAAACCGGGAAAATTGGTGATTTTTGGCGCCACAGATAGCGCCCAGCCCTACCTGTGGCACTGGAGGCAGTACACAATATTGGGGCAGCGCCCTGGTGGGTGCCTAGCGCTAGCCAGGGCGCCGGTGACGAGTTTTTAGACCTATTTTGCCCGGGACACAGTTATTTCGGCCCTAACCCTACCCAACACGTATAAAAGCAAGTCTAAGCTTATTTTTGAGGGATTCATGCCACTTTGGAGGAAATATACACACGGAATCGATAGGGTGCGGAGGATTATCAGTTTTCTTCATCTTTTTCTAGTATTTACAATTTATGCAACACTTATGCAATTATTTGATTTTAGCATGAGTGGCTAAAGACCCATTGTTCTAGGGTTATGGTTTAGCCATGAATATTGTTATTCGACATTACTTTAACCTTGAATACAGCTCACTCAATATATGGTTGTTTCTTCAATTATGCATTTAATTGCTTAATTTTCTGGCCAGTAGTTAGGTTCTATATACTATCTATGTTATGCTTGGGAAAGCCGTATATAGATTAGAGAAGAATTGAAGAGAGCGCGATCTTAACCCTTTAGAGAAGTGAATTTGTGGTTAGGATAGGAATATACCTAGTCACCGTGCTTAATTAAACATCGTAATCTTAGTGCGTTCTAATAGATTAATTTCATAGGAATATAGGCGTTAATCTATTGAGAATAGGTGAGTAGTGCTTCCGGAGAAGGCTAGGAGAGCATTTATCGATTAATTAGAAACCATGAGTGAATTATATGAAAGGGAGAGTTAATTATAATGTAATACGAGTGGTGAATTGATCACAACCTTGGAATATTTGTCTCTACTGAATACATAACAATAGTCTCATTACCTGATAATTAGTTCTTTCATAGAATCGTAGTATAAAATAGTTACATTCCTGGATTTTATTTTGGCTTGATTAAATAACAATTAAACTCATTTGGCAAGTAGTTTACACAAGTCCCTGTGGGTTCGACATTCGATTTAACATTATATTACTTGCTACGACCACGTATACTTGCGTGTGCATTTGGGACCAAAAAGTTTTTGGCGTCGTTGCCGGGGACTCGAATATAGACTACTTTCTAGTTTTTGCTTTAATTGTTTATTTCATTGAGTCTAACGTCACCTGATTTTTGCTCTAATCTAAGGAACTTCGATTGATTGCGTAGGGTCAGAAGCCAGGACAAACTTGACGGCTTTGACCCCGAACCTGAGAGAACATTTCACAGGAGGTTGAGAGAAGCAAGGGATACAGACAATATTCAGGACCTCATCCAATTTCCTGTGAACATGGCAGAGGAACAACACATGGTTGTTCAGTAGGTAGCAATGCCTAGTATTTCTAATGTTACCTCCAGCATCGTCAAGCCCAGAATCACTGGGCACTTTGAGCTGAAACAGAGCATCATCCAGCTACTTCATGCAAACGGGCAATTTTTGGGTCTTCCACACGAGGATCCACAACAGCACATTCTGAACTTCTTGGAGATTAGTGATACTTATATCACTAACGAGGTCACGCCAGATTATGTGAGGCTCATGCTTTTCCCATTCTCTCTATTGGGCGAAGCAAAGCGATGGCTGAAGGCATAACTAGCTAATTCCATTACAACATGGAACGATTTGGCGAGAATATTTCTAGCAAGGTTCTTCCCTTCAGGAAAGACTGCAAAGATCAAGAGTGAGATAATCTCCTTTAGACATAAAACGGGTGAATCTTTATATTCAGCATGGGAAAGGTTCAAGGGGCTACTCAGAGACTGCCCTCATCATATTCAGACAAACGAGGTGTTAGTTCACACTTTCATTGAGGGGTTCCTTCCTAAAACAAAAATTATGGTAGATGCAGCAGCTGGGGTCAGGTATTGGAGAAGCACTATGATGAAATATTTGCATTATTGAATAAATTCTCCAAAAGCAATCCAGGCTGGCAAGGTTGGATGGGAAGGAATGTGGTTCAAAAGTCACCAGGGGTACTTGAATTAGATGTTGTATCAGCACTATCAGCTCAGATCTCTACATTGACTAACCAAGTCAATTAGATGACCGTGATCATTAACAAGCAACAGTCTCAACCACTGCAATATGCCCAGCCAGTGCAACAGGCATTTTGTGAAGTCTGTGGAGAGGGTAACATGAGCAATCTATGCCCAGCAAATCTAGAGTCTGTCTATTTTGTGGGTAATGTAAATCGAGGCCAAACAAATCAGTATGGGGACACTTACAATCCCAACTAGAGGAGACACCCAAATTTCTCTTGGGGTGAAAATCAAGGCAATCATAATCAATATCGGCCTTAAGCACCTCAACAACAATACAGACCACCTCAGGCTGAACAATCAGCTAGCTTTGAGGAGATTATGAAGAGAATGATGTATGACCAACTTGCTTTCAATCAGAAAATAATGGTTGATCACCAGGCCCAAGCAGCAACAATGAGAATCTTGGAACATCAATTGGGGAAACTTGCCAGTTCCCAAAATACCAGACCAGTAGGAGCTCTTCCTAGTGATATTGAGCCTAATCATAAGGCTCAAGTCAATGCAATTACCTTGAGAAATGGAAGAATACTAGAAGAAGCTCCAAAGACAAAGAAGAATAAAGCTCATCTTGAAGGAGAATTAGTTCCCAAGCAAGTTGAGGGGAATGAGAAAGAAGATAAGGGACTCGAGCCAGTAATTGAAACAAGGCCACCACCTCCGTTTCCACAAAGACTGCGGAGGCAAAAAGATGACGGTAAGTACAAGATATTCCTAGATATGTTGAGCCAAGTGAGTGTGAATCTACCTTTGGTGGAAATTTTGCACGAAGTGCCTAAGTATGCAAGGTATCTTAGAGATATTGTGCCAAATAAATGAAGACATGCAAGGTTCGAAACAGTTGCACTTACTGAAGTGTGCAGTGCCAGAGTTCAGAGTAAACTTCCTCCTAAGTTTAAGGATCCTGGGAGTTTCACAATTCCTCTGTCTCTTGGAAAACAAGAAGTTGGTAGAGACCTGTGTGATTTAGGGGCTAGTATAAATTTGATGCCATCTTCTTTGTTCAAGAAACTTGTATTGGGGGTTCTTAGACCTACCACAATCACTTTACAGTTAGCAGATAGGTCGCTAATTATGCCGGAAGGAATTATTTAAGATGTGCTAGTTCGAGTGGGAAGGTTTATTCTTCCCGCTGATTTTATTGTTCTTGATTACGAGGCAGATGAGGAAGTGCCCATTATTTTGGGGCGACAATTCTTAGCTACTGGTGGAGAAATTATTGATGTGAGGGCATGGAAATTAAAAATGAGAGCTGACGATGAAGATGTCACTTTTAATGTGTACAAGGCACTTAAACTCCCAAAACATTATAAGGACCTGTGCATGATTACCGTGGTCGACGTGAAGGGGATAGAGCAGAGTCCTTATGTGAATGACAGTGATCCAGAGGAGGTGGTGTTGCAAGCTGAGGGTGTAAAGATAATTGAGAAAAGATCCAGAGATGAAAAAGGAGACCCGTTAAGAGCACGAAAAAGGCTAGGCTTCATGGGAGAAAGAAGAAGAGAAAGCGCCCAGCCTGAGCAGAGTAGTAGAGTCGTGCCACGACTATAAATAAGGCGCTTGTTGGGAGGCAACCCATCCTGTATATCTCTGTTTTTTTTATATTTGTTTAGTGTCGAGTTTTGTGTTGTTTTTACTTTGCAGAGTAGGGGAAGTCTGAGTACCCAAAAGTTGCAGCTGAGGGGCATGTTTGAGCTTAAGTGTGGGGTCACCCCGACTCTAAAGATTGAGAATCATGTCCGAGCTAGGCCCGAGAGGGTCTCAGGGAGTATTTCTCACCCTTGTTTTAATGTTTTTTCTTTATGATCATGCATCGAGGACTATGCATAACATAAGTGTGGGGTGGGGAAACTGATTTCTGAAGTGACGTGCAATTGTATAAAATAAATTTTTTTTATTTAGTTAATAAACGAAAAGAAAAATAACAAAAAATAGAAAAAGTTCGGATTTTTTCCAACGATGGATCTGTTGGACAATTTTATTGAGGGATAAAGTCCGATTTAAAAATACCAAAAGATATTTTTTAATTTTTTTTCTTAGGATAGGTAGGTAGTATCCCTTGGTTTTTCTTTGGGCATCGGTTCTTTTCCAAGGGTGTAACTTGAACGGGACACTGTAAAAATTATTTTTTTAGAGTAGTTAGGAAGAAACCGAGTTACTCTGAGATACCCATTGACATGTTTGGTGTCGGCATATTAGGTTATGACATACATTCTGCTTTCCCTTATATTTGGTTTGACATGTGATGCCTGAGTAAAAATAAATAGCCTATTTTGTGACTCCTTAGCTCAGTTGTTTGACTTAGATGCTACATAGTGTGATGTTGCTTAATACTCTCAATTTGTGTGCTTGCTTGACTTGAGAGTTGAATAAAACCGCTGTGATTGAGTCATGTGCAATGTGTGAGTGAGGATTAGTGATTTTCTATGCTATGTCTAGAACTTTCCCCGTGTGTTAATCAAAGTGAAATTGTAGGTTATGCTAGTCTAGGAGATGACGTAGGCATTTTCTTGTTTGATCATGGATGTGCTTATCACATAAGAATGAATATTTTGATTGCTAGCCCCCTTGAGCCTTTAGACATTTTCTTTACACCCACATTACAAGTTGTACCCCTATTTTGTTCTTAAATTGAGATTTTTGCACATTTTCCTCCTAAGGCACTTAGTCTATAAAACAAGTAAGGTGAGACAATAGGGATTAGTTTTTGAGTGGAGCCATGGAAGGGCTCGTTGGTGCACTAAAATTGTATTCAAAAGACACTAGTCATTGAATCTTCATGTATGGAGTGTATGTAGAAAAAAAAGAGGAAAGAAAAATGATAGTAACGGTATGAACAAAAAGATACACACCTCCAAATTTTTTTAATGTGTGCTAGTGAAAATATAGAAGTGCTTAATTGAAAAAGGATTATGTTGAATATGAATTGTGGCAAGTGAATTGGTTGAGAAGAATATGTGTGAATTGTGAAGGTAGTGTATTAAAGTGCTTAGGAGGGTTAGTCACTATTCCTAAATATATCATACATGTCCCTTAGCTTACATTACAACCTTAAAAGTCCTAATTGATCCTAGATTTGGCTAACTTGAATTAGTGGAGATCTACACTAAGGGCAAGCTTATGGTACGACCACGAGATGCATATGAATTCTTTGTGAGAGTGAGGGAATTTGTTCAATTGTGTGATGTCCTTAAATTATGTTCAACAACATATTTGAATGTGTGGACTATTTATATTCACTCTTTTGTTGTTGGTGAGGGCACATGATCTCATGAACGATTAGTAATGTGTAAGCTTTCTTGTTAGGTAGGTGCGTGAATTGAGAGGTCTTAGTGGTTGCAATTTGACTCTTGAGGTTGGGTGGTTGCAATTAGGTTGTTGGTATGATTGATTAAATTGTTATACTTGGGCATGTTTAAATAATGGAAAGAATGTGAAAATTTGTATGTTCATACTTGATTGCCAGTATCGATCATAGTTAAGGGGAAAGGTATGTGATTGAAGAGTAAAATACTCCTTGATAATGAACTTGGTACGTGTTGAAGAGTAGTAGATTGTCCCATTGCTCGAGGACGAGCAAGAGTCTATGTGTGGGGTGTTGATATTCAGCTTAAAGTGTATATATTTCTATGTATATCGCCTCGTATTTTCTTTTGTTTCGTGAGTTTTATAAGTTAAATGTGATGATTTATATTACTTTGAAGTGTTTTTTTTACGTTTAGGAATGATTCGGGATCGATCAGGGGCGAAACGCGCAAAATTAGAGTCAAAACGGACGAAAACGCAAAAATCGGGCAAATTGGCGATTTTGGGCGCCACAGGCAGTGCCCAGCCCTACCTGTGGCGCTGGAGGAAGTACACAAAATTTGGGCAACGCCCTGGTGGGCGCCCGGCACTAGCGAGGGCACCGGTCACGATTTTTTTGACTTATTTTGCCCGGGACACGGTTATTTCGGCCCTAACCCTACCCAACACGTATAAAAGCAAGTCTAAGCTTATTTTTGAGGGATTCATGCCACTTTGGAGGAAATATACACACGGAATCGATAGGGAGCGGAGGATTATCAGTTTTCTTCATCTTTTTCTAGTATTTACAATTTATGCATCACTTATGCAATTGTTTGATTTTAGCATGAGTGGCTAAACACCCATTGTTCTGGGGTTGTTGTTTAGCCATGAATATTGTTATTCAAAATAAATTTAACCTTGATTATAGTCCACTCAATATATGGTTGTTTCTTCAATTCTGTGTTTAATTGCTTAATTGTCTGGTCAGCTGCTAGGTTTTATACACTATCTATGTTATGCTTAGGAAACCCGTATATAGTTTAGAGAAGAATTGAAGAGAGCACGATCTTAACCCTTTAGGGGAGCAGATTTATGGTTAGGATAGGAATATACCTAGTCACCGTGCTTAATTAAACATCGTAATCTTAATGCGTTCTAATAGATTAATTTCATAGGAATATAGGCATTAGTCTATTGAGAATAGGCGAGAAATCCATCGGGAGAAGGCTAGGAGAGCATTTATCGATTAATTAGCAACCATGAGTGAATTATATGAAAGTGAGAGTTAATTATAATGCAATACGAGTGGTGAATTGATCACAACCCTGGAATAAACGTCTCTACTGAATACACAACAATAATCTCGCTACTTGATAATTAGTTCTTTCGTAGAATCATAGTATAAAATAGTTGCATTCCTAGATTTTTTTTTGGCTTGATTAAATAACAATTAGAGTGATTTGGCAAGTAGTTTACACAAGTCCCTGTGGGTTCGACATTCGATTTAACATTATATTACTTTCTACGACCGGGTATACTTGTGTGTGTTTTTGGGACCAACATTGTTCACCTTTACCTTACTTACCTTAAAGTCTCACGACACATATTCTATTTCTTTCATGACCTACCTTCCACATAGGTATAATTTACCTTCACAACCTAAAGCTCACACAATCCGGTGGGAGCTTCATACCGACTTCTTAGGAGCAGGTACCCTTCAGTTGGCTCCATCGTAGAGCCGTTATAAGAAAAAGCTACTATATGATCTCTCTTATACCTCTGCTATTTAAGTGTGATCCTGAGGTCCATAATTCTTTTGGTCCACTCCTATTTTACGTAGTCAATGTAACTCTTTAGTTTCATCTTCTTTCTAATCAGCCTTTATGTAGGCTTAAGCTATCTTCCGGTCTGCGGCTTCTGGTATTAGTTATTACTTTAGTCTTTCATGGCCACTGAAGGATATCCCTGATACAATCCTCTAACAATTCAATCCTTCGTCTATGACATGGGCTCAATTCTTTCTGTTAACGTATACCAGAATCTTCTATGGTTGTATATGTTGCAGGTATAAAACTCCAACCTCTTAAGTGCGTTCATAACGTCACAAACTCAGGATCATTGATCAAATAATTTCTTTCATTCCTTCTTAGCTTTCTTTAATGTAAACTATTACTTTTCCTGGTCTTTCTGCGCGCTTGTTGCATGCATACTTAGCTTATCTTAGTCCCATGCATGCAAGAGTTTTCATGCAACTCATATGATCTCGAATATTACTTTTAATTTTACTTCCCATTCATTAGCCACGGTAGGTGCCATTATCCTTTGGAGTGCTTATAGTGTTGTTAGGTAACTGTTGTTACACGACCATTTCTTCTTTAGGTCGTGCTGCTTAGATTGAAGCCTTCTTTAGTATTTCCTCAGCTAGCCTTTCATTGTAGTACTTAGGGAGAACCCTTGACTCTTGTAAAATTGTGATCTTATTACGGACCTTTTGATGTCCTTCCTTGCCTATAATTATGTGTAGTTTCTTACCTCCATGCCCTTGTGCTTGTAGGGTTGTTTCTGAACTGGTATTTTGATTGTCTTCCCAGTGGCACTCTCTTTTATTCCCGTAACATTCATACGGTACCTTTAACTACCCTGACTCCTATCTGAATATATCTCAAGTATTATAATGACATTACTGCAAGTCTGAATTCTCCATGTTGGGCTTCACTATATTTATCTTGCACGATCTGTTGATTTGTCTGTATCCTTTTGTCTAGCCATAATTAGGCTCTTCTTGAATCAAATCCTAACTATTCGTTGGCCCGTCCTCATATTAATATTGACGCGTAATCTTTCTTGGGCTATTTCATTTGTCCTAACTTATGTCTCACACTGGCTCCTTATCTCGAAATGACATCCCGGGAAGGAACCCTTACTTCCTCCCATATGCGTCTTTCTTGCATAACTCGTAGAATATATGTAGGGTTTGAATAAGTGAAATCTCATTCCTTTCTCATATTTATCATATTCCTCCTTTACCATTCCATAATTACTAGAACTACTTAATTCTAACTTAATGACATATCACTCAATATTCCCCCCTTTAGGGGAGTACTGGGATCTACCTATAGATGTTTTACCTCTTTATCTTTATCGTCTTTTCACATCATTAATGATCCTTACTCGCCTTGCGGTAATCCTTCGGCACTGAGGATGGAGAAATTCTTTACTCACGAGGGTGACACTTAGTGTAACTGGCACATACAGTCCTTTAAGCTTAACTTTGCTTGCATTGCTTACTTTAGGGAAGCATCTTTCTGAATGACTATTCTCTGAATTTCTCATGAATCTTCTTCTGTTGTTCACTCTATTATCGCCGGAATGAAATATGAAATTCTCATAATGCTGACTATTATCCAATCACTCAGTCCGTAATTCATGTTTAGTTTATCTTGTTCACCAGCCCCTACTAATTTCTATTGTTCTGGAGTCTAACATTTCCTTCCGGTATTCGCGTTGGAGTCACAAAATTATTTCTTGAAATGAGGATATGACTTTATGGCCTATACTCTTTTGTTGTCTCAAGGCCTGTCACCTCTCATTTTTTCCTTCAATTGACTATAAACTCTGTAATACTATTATCTTTTTGATCCACCGTTGTCATCCATGTACCATATCTTACTCATAATACTTCATTACCTCTTTTCTTATTTCTCGCTAATATTTTTTTCTATCACTTTATTCTAAAAACTCGAACAAGACATTTTTTTGCTTTTAGATCCCCTTGGTCCATCCATTGGCTCTTGGGGTGGCTTAACGTTCTCGCTCTACTAAGGACGCGAGCCACACGAAGGTAATATTTATCCATTCCAGGCTTTCTGTGCAAATCTTCTGACTTTTTTTTTATTTCATTTGAAATTTTTTTTCATGCATTATTCAAATCTAATTGTAATATTCTGGAGTGCACCATTTGGGTGCCTCACAAGGAGATATATTATCACCTTTGCAATATCCTTCGGAAATGTCAACTAACAAAAACAATTCATCTACCATTTTGGGTTACTCTAACCCTTGTCGGATCCTAATATCCTATCCTTTTCTTAAACTACACATGTTAGTCCCCCCAATAAGGTATAACTGAGATGGGTGTGGTCAATTATACATATGTATGTTACTGTTGAGGGTAAGTCACAATGATTATTCTTTTCTGCAGGAGTTGAAAATACCGATAATCTTCATTAACTGGGTACCTCGTACCCTTCTCATCTTGCTCCTTTTACTTGTTGAAGCTTGTATCTATCTTCTGAATCTCGCATTGCCTTTGACCATAGAGGTGGATAGATATTCTTGCCTTAAGGCTCCTTATCAAGAAGCTTACACGTAAGGTGCACACTTGTTCTGCTGAAAACCTCACATTTATCCATCATAGGAATGATGCAAACTCGAGTTCCTCTAACTCCACTCTTCTATAGCTATATCTCTACCAACCATCTTTCTGGGTGTAGGTATCGTCATATTATGAATAAGATAGAGTTTAGGAAATTGAGTTCTTACAACTGAGCTCTACCACACGATCTAGAGTAAGAAGAAAGAGTGAAAGTCCTAGATGCCCTGTAGCCTCCTGCTTATAAGTATGATGCACGACACACCTATAAACAAGACTCTATTATACACGGTTTGTAGACTCCCTAGGACATAACTACTCTGATACCACTTTGTCACGCCCCAACCTGGGGACGCGTGGCTGGCAGCTGGTGTCGTGCCAGCCCGAGCGAACCACTCTGTAACTCATGATTATTCGACCAAAACTAGAACATACACAGGTCAAGTTTCCTGAACTCATTCCTTTTGTAACTATCATGAGCCAACATGACCACAACTCATAATGTACAATTGTAAGTGGACGAACACTGTACTAATAAACTATCATTCTTAAAACATGAATATATTTGAGCCGTCATAGCCTCTGGCATATTGTACAAAATGAACCTCTGTCTAAAAAGCCTCTAAGATTATTTGACATCAAATGGGACAGGGCACCGACTTGCCTATACGTCCATGGCAAAACTCTAACGCAATGACTCGTGGACTCGGCTGCACTCTGAATGAGGTGGAGTCTTACTGATCCTTCGCTGAATGCAAACCTTGTCTAGTATGAGCGCTCATCAATCTGATTATCAATACCTGCAGGCATGAATGCCGCGTCCCCAACAAAACGACGTCAATACGAATAATGTACTAAAAACTGAAACTGAACTGATAATATAATAACTGAAAGTAACTGAAAGTCAAAGATAATCTGAAGATATGCTCACATATTGATACTGACTCAACTCTCTCAATATAGTAAGTAAAATAGTTGTTCGGACCTATAAGGCTCGGTACATACATACATATATATATATATATAACTGCTCCGCCGTAGTAGGCTCTCTCATAGGTACTAAGCCATACTAGGATATGTATCACGGTCAACTGGGCTCGCTTATAGGCGTTCGATCGTAGTAGGCTCGGTATATAACTTACTATTGGATGAGAGGTTGCCCAATAGGGTCTGCCCATCGATTATAGCTCGATGGTAATGAAAATACTTTAGTACTGTATATATAAACTCTCTGCTCTTTTGACTGGAATAAGGAAATACTCAATTGAATATGGGTCTCAATAAGGAGGATATTGTAACTTACAAACTAGAAAAATATACGTAAATTTCGGGATATGAATTTTCCTTTATGCCTCGTTATCAAACACGTGTAATTACGAGATCATACCAAAATGAAATAAGGGCTTAGACACTCCGTATAATATTCTTGGAGAAGATTGCACGGTACTCCTATAGAACCGTAAAATTTTACGTTGCTACGATTCTAATAAATTCTCGTTGGAATTGTTTTATTGCAAGAATTTCGTTGGAGATTTTTTGCTAGATGGAGGATGAATCCGTAAGGTATTATGAAGCCATTTCTTGTTTGAAAGTGAGAATGAAACTTTATTTGAAATCGAGAAGTCAGCGTTCTGTTCCTAAATGGAACTTTGTTTGAAACTGAGAATGGAACTTGGTTTGAAGGAGTTATGGATGACTAACGTTCTTTCACAAGTCTTTCAATGCAAAGCCTTGAAAAATGAAAGGAATTTGGAAGACTTGGATGTCCAAAGTCCTGAGAATGAAAGGAATTTGTATCCTTGTGACACCTAATCAAGGAACGACTCTTGGTCATTTGGCTAGCTGGCACGTGGGGTGGTGGTGCGATATTTAATTTTTATCTATTTATTAGGTAATTAGGTAATGTCCCGTTACCCGATAATTAACCAATTATCCTTAAAATTAAGAATTGAGTCAAATTACTTAAAATTTTAGTTATTTTTAATATACTTTATACATCATACTATCGTGGTCATATGGTACTTTACATGGTACTAGTCTATAATTATTGGGTAGTACCGCTCGACCCGTATTTATCCTAAATTAGCCATTTTCAACGAAACTAGTTTTCTTTGACTTGATCCCCCTCTCATCTTCACGAATTTACTTATCACTTGATTGAAATAGCGTAACCCTTATAATTTTCAAATAATCTTTTCTTTGGACTGATGTCAATTATCTTACGACAAATTCAACTTACAATACTAAAGGATGCAACATCGTCGTAATTTAATAATGTGAAGCATAATATCATCGTAATGTAGTACTGCAAAGTGTAACATTATCGTAATATAATACTGCAGGACGAAATATTGACGTAATATTGCGGGGTGTAACATTAACAGTGTGATTGGTTTGACCGTTTACCTCATCTTTAATCAGTTTATCTGTTATTCTTAATTATTCTTGTTGAATTAAACTACAGATCCTTATGTCACATACAAATTTATTTGTTACCCAATTTTGGGTTAAACATACACTAAATTAAATGTAGTAGTTAAAAGGAGAAGAAAAAATTTAAAAAGTTGTCACACTATCTTAACGTTTTCTTCCATGCGTGGCACCGCACTAAAGGAATAAAGTCATTTGCCTGCATAAATCATGACTATTTTCATTGTTGTTTTTCTTTTCCAGTAATCTTCCCTTGAATTGGTCCAGATTCCACGATGCAGTCATTGTCACCAACAAATATGAAGTTTAAGGCAGCTATACATAATAAATATAAACGTGTTTGTAATTAAGTTAATTGGTGGATTAATGAATTAGGAACATAAGTGACACTTGCTTTGACTACTGAGACCTTAATTCGTGAATTGAGTATTACAAATGAAGCACGTTTTATTGATTGGAATAAAATAAGTACAGATTTGACATATCAATGTCTATCTTTGTGTTCAATCGTCACTAATGAATTATTCAAGATCTAGAAAAGTAAATAAATTGATTTGATTCATATGTTATTTGGTCGTGACCACCACAATGTATGATATTATTAAACTTTTCTGTCCCTCTCCTTGTCCAAATTTGAGATATAAGTGACATTAAAAATATTCTTTCGACTTACGTATTGTATAGGATAAAATTGATTTATATTAAATTAGTAACTTTGTCGGCGCTTCGCGCAGTCATTAAAGTAAATTAAAGTATGGCTAAATAATAATTACAGGTAAAAAAGTCAATTCTATCTTTTCTTTATTCTCCAATCACTTTATATTACTATATATATGTTATAAAATATAATATTGTATAATGGATGTCTGTAACTCCTAAAGAAACTCCTACTACTCTTTTTCATTATCCTCACTACTTCTTACTATTATGTTTGTAACTCTTACACCTCCATAACTTCCTCCATGATCTCTCCCCATGATCTCAATAGTTAATACCATGTTTCTGGCATCCCTTTGTATTACCTATATCATCCTATAAATAGAGGGTTTGGGAACACATTGTACATACTTGAAACACTTGAATGAAATAAGAAGCTCTTATCTCTTACTCTCTACATTCTTGGCTATTTTCTTGTTTATATTATTACTTTGAGCTAAGTTTTTTAAAATGTTATCAGCACGAATTGTTATTTTCTTCTTATATTTTCTATAAGAGATGAAAGTCTTCCATGAGAGCAACAACCTTGAATCAGTTTGGTTGAACCTATGAAAATCTAGGCGTCTCGTATGCCATATTAATGTTTTTGCTTCTATTATACAGGGAGTATCATTTTTCAATTTTCATGAATTTTACAATTAATTTACTTTAGTATTTAAGACTTGGTATAAATTGTGTTACTTAGCAATTTTTTTTTATTTGTGCAGATGTATATATATGGAATACCTATGCTTTCGAGTTGCAAACAAGAGCACATTCTGATGCTTTGACATCATCTCCCATATGTACTGCTTTGACAGTTTGCAAGCCAAGATTATGGAACTGTTAACTATTGAGAAGGTTTCTAATCTTATAAAAATAATAAGAATTTAAATTTATGTTGTGGTAAAAATAAATTTTGTATTGCTAAGATAGTTTTATTCCCTTTATATTTGACCATGTAGTTGTTCGTGAAAAAGATCAATGTGAACTTTCATTAAAGTTCGGAAAAAAAAACTGATTATAGATAGTAGTATATCAATGATAGGCTCAACGACGAGTCCACTTGGCTTATTATGCCATTGTATGATAATAAGACATTTGGTTTGATTTGTGATGCATAATGATGATAATAGTTGGCTCAAGTCTCAACCCATTATGACATAACATGCCTTTATATGGTTAAGGTATTGGGTTTGAGTCCCAATTCACCATATTTATTATATAATGATGACTAATAAAAATAATGTATTTTTCATGAAAATAACATAGAGCTTGTCCCACTTGATTTTCTCCATTCTTGAAGTGAATGTTATAGCGGTGCACAGTAAGTCTAAATGAATACAAGTGGTTGACCAATGAACGTAGGTGTACCAAAGAACAAAATAATGTAGTCATCGTTATGGTAAATGTAAAAAGGAAAAAAGTAAGGGTTCTCAAAATAATCCTTCAAAGGTGAAGGAATTGTGTATCAATATGGTCTGGAAATATGAGGCACACTCAGACGATTTTAGTCCATTTTTTTTAAAGAATGCGACTTGTGATAAGCATTGTAAATGCATTCTCATTCCTGAAAGTGAATGTGAAGATATATATGTGATGAAAAATATGCATAAGAATGTGCTTATGCATAGTTATATAAATACCACAACTCACATCTAAGGGAGGTTTAAGAGAAATAAAGATAATGAATATTATAAAGTGGTTACATGAATATGTCATTGGTCGCGTACTTGTGGTACGGCAAAAAAATATTATGTCATGCCTTATAAAAGGTTATTAAAGACAAACTTAAACCAAGAATGGTTTTGCTTATGATGACTTCGACCGTGACAATTATTATGATATAATTTTCTTCTGTGAAGGAGATATTTACCATATGGATGGTGTGATAAAAGATCTTGTAGTACGAAACCAATTAAGAGCTCCGGAAGAGCGAATTTGTTACCACTCGGATTAATGAAATTATTCTTCACATTAATATTGTGGTAAGTCTCAAAAGAAACTTCTTGAGTTAGAAATGTATTAGACAAAATGGTTGGCATATTGAGACTATAAATGAATGGAAGATTGAATATCTTCATATTACAATAGTCATATCGGGTAAATATCAGAGGTTACCCGGCTTTTCTTCCATTTGTGCTACAGATGTATAAGCATGATGATGGAATCACATGCCATAGTAAATTAAATATTTATTGAAACAAATATTAGTTGGCATGACCGGTTGGCCATTCCGGTTCAATTATGATACGAAAATTAATTGAGAATTCACATTGGCATATATTGAAAAAATATAAGGTTCTTCAAGAATTCTCTCGTGCTGCTTATTCTCATGATATGCCAGTTAAGGTTGGGATTGAATCCCTTGATTTCTGGAACGAATAGAAGGTGATATATATATACGGGCCCAGTCACCTGCCATGTGGACCGTTTACTATTATATGATTTTAATAGATGCATCTATTATATGGTCACATGTGCGTTTGTTATCAAATTGAAATTTGGATTTTGCAAGGTTGATTGCTCAAATTATTAGAGCACAGTTCCAGAATATAAATATGATAATTATCTTGATAATGCTGGTTTAAATACAAGTTGGTTTAGTAGAAATTGTATGCCTCCAATTAAGCTAAGTCATTGGTTATGAGAACAAAGATTCCAAATAGAAATTTGGTATGATGTGTATTATTTAATATACAAGAGCACTTGTATGCATCTAGCCAACAAGTTATGATAACTTCTCCCTATCGGAATTGGTTCAGGGTCAGGAACCAAATAAATTTCATCCAGAAATATAGATGTTCTATATGATTTAACTGTGCCATCACAATGTACAAAGATGTGTTCCCAAAGAATGTTGGGAAATGTGTTGGTGATCCCAACATTAGGGGGACAAAATGGGTAGCTGAAAAAGTAATCATGAAATGAATTATTATGAGTCTATTTAGATCCTTGTACAAGAAAATGTGAACTTGAAGTTCAAGTGATAATTCATTTGTAAAATATTGCCAGGCGTATTTTCTGACCCAAAGCGAAATGTTATATTTCAGCTGCTAATGATCCAAATAGAATAAAGTCCATGACGAACATAGTCTATGGAACGCATGAAGCGTAATAGACTAATCGGTTGCAAAAATAAGACTCCTTGAAGAAGGAGTGGAGAAAATGATAAAGATGGTCATACTAAGGAGGCAACTGCTATGTAAGAGCACCATGACATAAAACTTTATAAGACCTCATGGAAGAGGCTCAAGTACCTGAAAATAATGAGATATCGATATGTTATGTATTTATTGTGTGATGATGGAACCAATGTAAAATGATCATCGATGATATTGTTGATATAATATAGCGCTCAATATTATCAATATTGACGAGGATCTTGAGCTCAGATCTGTCATGAAATTTGGATAGATAAATGATTGGTCAATCAAATTAATAATACGCAATCAAGATAAACTTCACTTGGAAAACGTGAAGTTTTGAACTGATAGTCCCAACAGCTGAAAATATAAAGTTAGTGGGGTGACACAAGATTTTACGTAAATGTCCTGGCATTAATTACATGGAAACATGTTCCCTTGTGGTGGATACAGTTGCTTTCAGAATTTAGTCTGGCAATACTCGATAATTTGATATGCGTATATAAAATTATAAGGATTTAAACTATTCTGAAGCATATTAAGGTTCCCGTGAAATTCATTTATAAAGCTTCAGCAAATCCTTATGTGGATTAGAGCAACCGTGGCTTATATGATTTATTTTTGTGTCTATTGCAATTGGTGCACTATGTATCCTTCTAGAACCATGAGTATAAAAATATGCCAGCGAGATATAGTTTAAGATACTGGAATACTATTAGTACTGTATTGCAAAAGGAATCCTTGATATAGATTTGTTTATTCTAACAAATGTCAAGGTTCGTTGTTTATGCAAATGCATGCATATTCTGAAGTCCGTTCTTCAAACAATCTATTTGTATGTGAAAGTACTGTCATATTATTATTTCACAAGACAGTCAATTGTTGATACTTATTCAATTCATGTCAATATACTATCAGCTGAAAAAGGAAGTGACTCAATACACAACATATATGTGACTTTTCCTTGAAGAGATGATTCCAATAATAGTGAAGGCAATAATATTTGTTTATCTCAACTGGAAGAAGGATATATCAAAGGAGACAGAATAAAGCATATGTTTCGCAAAGTTGTTTATCATACGCAATTTTCAACGAGCGGTTAAATAGATGTTCGACAAATTTGTTCACTTGATAATTTGGTGTTCTGTTCCGTGAAGCATGAGCAACCTCAACATTTGAGAAGCTGGCATACAAGATCGGACACGTCATCTCGGAGAAACAAATTGATGTTTTCTTCAGGGGGAGACAAATATGCGATGTATTCTTTTTTCCTTTGCTAAAATTTTATACCACTGGGTTTTTCTTGCAAGGTTTTTAAGGAGGCAGCAAATAATGCGTATTACAAGATATGTGTAATCTTTTTCCTTCACTAAAATTTTTTTCTCACAGGGGTTTTTCTTAGTAAGGTTTTAACGAGGCACATTATCTATAGACATCCAAGTGGGAGTGTTATGAAATATAATATTGTATAGTGGATGTCTATAACTCCTAAAGAAGTTACTCCCACTACTCTTCTCCATTATCCCCATTATTTCTTACTATTATGGCTGTAACTCCCACACCTCCGTAACCTCTTTCATGATCTTCCCCCCATGATCTCAATAGTTAATACCATGTTCATGGCATCCCTTTGTATTACCTATATCATCCTATAAGTAGAGGGTTTGAGCATCACATTGTACACACTTGAAACACTTGAAAGAAATAAGAAGCTCTCATCTCTTACCCTCTACATTCTGTGACAACCCGGTCGGTCGTCTTAAGAATTAACACCCCGATCCCCTATTGACTATTTTCCCCAAGTATATTTCTGCTAAATTTTATTGACGGGATGTTCGGTTTTGAGTTTCGGAGAATTTTGGGACACTTAGTCCCTAAATGAGAGCTTAAGTGTTGGAAAGTTTCCCGTTGTCGGAGCAGTGTGAAGACGACCTCGAAATAGAAATTCGATGGTTCTGTTACCTCCGTTAGTTGATTTCGGGGTTGGGAGCACGTTCGGAATGTATTTTGGAAGTCTGTATATCATTTAGGCTTGAAATGCCGAAGTTTGAATATTTGGAGTTTCCGGTCCGATAGTGAATTTTTTATTTGAGGGTCGGAATGGAATTCCAGAAGTTGTAGTAGTTCCGTCATGTCATTTGGGATGTGTGGGAAAAATTTGAGGTCATTCGGATAAGTTTAGATGTGTTTTGGCGTCGGATGTGAATTCTAGAATTTTCCTAAGTTTCTAAGCTTGAACCTGTGCATAATCGATGATTTTAATGTTAGGAGAAGTGTTTTTAAGGCTCGACCTAGTTCAAATAAGGTATTAAGGTTGGTTGGTGGTTTTGGTTGATGTCCCAGGGGCCTCGGGGTTGTTTCACATGCTTAACGGGTGAAATTTTGGAATTTGCTGCTGCTGAACCAGGCCTCTTCTAGTGTCTTCGCACCTGTGAAGGTTTTTCCGCAGGTGCGGACTCGTAGGAGCGTGGGCCATGATCGCAGGTATGATAAAGGGGAGACTAGGCCAGTGGTCGTAGGTGTGATCTGGGTTCCGTAGGTGCGGGACCGCAGGCGCGACCGCAGGTGCGGCCCTAGTGTAACTTAAGTGATTATCGCACCAGCGATGCCTTTTTCTGTAGGTGCGGTGATTGAACCCGCAGGTGCGAATTCCCTGTGTGATTTATTCCAAAAATCCGAGAGTTCATCTCATTATTCTAAAAATCGGGTCAGAGCTCATGAAGTGGCGATTTTCTGTGGGTTTTGAAGAGAAGGATCATAGGTAACATTTTCTAATCCTAATTCATTGTTGGAACATTAATTCCCATTGTTTTCTTTAGTTTAATTATCAAAAATGGGGGAAAACCCATAGGAAAGGGATGAAATTTTCCCAATCCGAGATTCTAAAAAGTTATAGGGTTTTTGGCATCAGATTTCTATTGTTTCTGGTTGAATGAGTCCGTGAGTGAATGGGTGTCCGGAAAATATAACTTTTACCCGATTTCGAGACGTGGGCCCGAGGGGCGTTTTGGTCATTTTACCTAATTTCGCGCCTTGGCTTCAAATAAACAGTAAGAATCAGTTGCTTCCATGTTATTTACGATATGTAATTGAATTGTACAGATTTGGGCCATTTGGAGTCGGATACTCGTGGAAAATATGTGAATTCGAGTTGATATTGAGCCGGTTCGAGGTAAGTGGCTTGTCTAACCTTGTGTGGGGGACCTTACCCCTTAGGATGTGATATTTGGTAATTGAATTCCTTGTGCGTGAGGTGACGAGCGTGTACGTGTGCTAATTGTTGAAAATCCGATTTTACTTTAAATATTTAGCCTTAGTTTCTTTCTTACCATTTTATTCTCATTGCAACTATAGTCTATGTTAACTTAGAAAATCATCCCTAGTTGCCTGAATTGCCTATTTTCTTAAATTCCTTTAATTTCACTACGTGAAGCATGTTAGACTAGAATTACTTGGTTCCTTGTATTTATGCACTCTAATTCTGAACATCTTCTTGTTGTGGTTGTATATTTACTTTGGTACTACGGGACGTTATCCCGGGAGATCCCCATGCATATTTACCTTCGGACTACGAGACGTTATCCCGGGAGATCCCCCTGCATATTTACTTTGTTACTACGGGACTTTATCCCGGGGGATCCCCCTGCATATTTACTTTGGGACTACGGGACGTTTTCCCGAGAGATCCCCTTGCACATTTACTTTGGTACTACGGGACGGTATCCCGGGAGATCCCCGCTGCATATTTACTTTGGGACTACGGGGCGTTATCCCGGGAGATCCCCCTGCACAAATGATGATCCTTCGGTTATACATATGATGGACTACGGGACGGTATCCCGGAAGATCCATTAGACAATAGAGAAAAGGTCTACATGACGGTATCCTGGGAGATCCTCATTGTTACCATTGTATTTGAGATGTTCATATTCCGTGTTTAATCTGTTCTTGTGTTTGTTATTTCCTTGTTTTACGTGTCTTATTTCACTGTTGTATTCATTATTACTGTCTGTTTTCATACTGTAAATCCTTATTATATTTTTGACCTCAGTAGGGCCCTAACCTTCCTCGTTACTACCCGACCGAGGTTAATCTTGGCACTTACTGAGTACAGCTGTGGTGTACTCATGCCCTTTCATGCACATGTTTTTCATGTGCAGATCCAGGTACCTCCACTAAGGCGCACTACCCCTGAGGTTGAGAGATACAACATAGACTTCGAGGTACATCTGCCGCGTCGGCAGACCAGGAGTCTCTATCTTATTCCAGCTTTTGTGAAAAGTTTATCCTTCCTTACAGCTGTATAGAGGTTCTGGAGTTAGAGCAGTGTGTTATATTATGTTAGCCTGTGATTCCTATGAGTTTCCGGGTTTTGGGGTGACATTGTAGACTTCCGTATTATTTTGGGTTGTATATGCCAAGCGGCATTTAATTACAGTCCTTCTGTTAGATTTTTCAGTTTTCTTTTACTTAATTATTTCGCAAGTTATGTTGATATTTCTGCATTTCTAGGCTTATCTAGTTATAGGGACTAGGTGCCATCACGACATATTCACGGAGGGCGAACTGGGGTCGTGACAAGTTGGTATCAGAGCTCTAGGTTTATAGGAGTCACAGAACATAGGCCGGTTTATTAGAGTCTCGCTGATCGGTACGGAGACGTCTGTACTTATCTACGAGGGGCTATGTAACTGTTTAGGAAATATCTTCACTTCATTGATTTCCTTGTCGTGCAATATTTTTGACATCAATTCTAAACCTCTATTTGGTAATTGAATGCCTTGTGCGTGAGGTGACGGGCGCGTACTTGTGCTAATTGTTGAAAATTCGATTTCACTTTGGGACTACGGGACGGTATCCCGGGAGATCCCCCTGCATATTTACTTTGGGACTACGGGATGTTATCTCGGGAGATCCCCCTGCATATTTACTTTGGGACTACGGGACGCCCCTGCATATTTACTTTGGGATTACGGGACGTTATCCAGGGAGATCCCCCTGCACAGATGGTGACCCTTCGGTTATACATATGATGGACTACGGGACGGTATCCCGGGAGATCCATTAGACAACTGAAAAAGGACTACAGGACGGTATCCTGGGAGATCCTCGTTGTTACCATTGTATTTGAGCTACTCATATTCCGTGTTTACTCTGTTCTTGTGTTTGTCATTTCCTTGTTTGACCTGTCTTATTTCACTGTTGTATTCATTATTACTGTCTGTTTTCATACTGTAAATCCCTATTATATTGTTGACCTCAGTAGGGCCCTAACCTTCCTCGTCACTACCCGACCGAGGTTAGGCTTGGCACTTACTGAGTACCGTTGTGGTGTATTCATGCCCTTTCCTGCGTATGTTTTTCATGTGCAGATCCAGGTACCTCCACTCAGGCGCACTACCCCCGAGGTTGAGAGATATAGCAGAGACTTCGAGGTACATCTGCCGCGTCCGCAGACCGGGAGTCTCTATCTTATTCCAGCCTTTGTGAAAAGTTTATCCTTCCTTAAAGTTGTATAGACATTCTGGAGTTAGAGCAGTGTGTTATATTCTGTTAGCCTGTGGTTCCTGTGAGTTTTCGGATTTTGGGGTGACATTGTAGACTTCCGTATTATTTTGGGTTGTATATGCGAAGCGACATTTAATTACAGTCCTTCTGTTAGATTGTTCAGTTTTCTTTACTTAATTATTTCTCAAGTTATGTTGATATTCCGCAGTGCTAGGCTTACCTAGTTATAGGGACCAGGTGCCATCACGACATGTTCACGAAGGGCGAACTGGGATCGTGACACATTCTTGGTTATTTTCTTGTTTATATTATTACTTTGAGCTAAGTTTTATATATATATATATATTCAGTTGCCAATTTGTTTCTCATATTTAAAACAAACGAATGAGATATGTGAAATTAATACAGAAGAAAATTCAAAACATATAGATCAGCACCTTTTGGCTATTTGGCATTAACAATAACTGGCATTTTAAAATATTTATTTTGTAATAATGTCATTCAAAAGTCGTTAATGCAATAAGATAGTAATTGTACATGCCCAAATATATTCGTAATTCCTTTATATATTTCGGTTCTCCATTACACTTGTTCGTTTCTTAAATATTCAATTCATTTTATATGCATTACATCTATGGAAACTTGAGAATTTTTAGTATTCCATCCTTAAGGACAAAGAGATATAATGTTAATAGTTAAAAAGTACAGTAATATATTGTTAATTGTAAAATGAATATTTTATTGTGACAATTATTCAATTAAAGTTTGGTGGGCATGATCTATAATCTTTTTTATCGATTGAAGAAATCATGCATGATTGATAACAGACGATGAGTCATTAGATATCTTGACTTCAGTCTACGGAAGTTTTTTAAAATAATTCATGGACAAGAGCAAGCTCACCGATATTGTTGCTTTCATTTCATGGCAAACATATGGAAGAGTGGAAGAGCGAGAAAGCTTTTGTTTGTCAGGGAGCGTTTTATTTTCAACATGGGATTTTCTGGCGCGAATCCGAATTTTATGAGTATCGAACACCGGGTGAGAAACTAAAAAAAAATAATCTTTTGCCTCTTAGCACCTCACAATCTAATTTTCAAAGAACCCCGTGTAAGAATGAAATTATTTTATATTCTATTCAAGATTAATTCAGTCTCACAAAGTGAGCAATATAATAACCAAAAGATGCACAGTTGATTAATTACAGCAATAACCTAAAATCAAGCAGAAAATCGAGAAAAGGGAATATAGAGATACACTCACTACACGATACACCAACCACACATGAAAGAGAACAAAAAAAATTCAAAAACAGAAAGAGGAGATTCACCTTAGTAGACGTGCAAGAAAGAAGAAGAAGGACATGATGAGATGAGAGGCTGGGTTTCATAAAGAAAGAGTGGATTTACTGTGGCGTAGAAGAAATAAGAAGAAAGGAATTAATTAAGAGACGTATGGTAAAAATAAGAGGAAGAGAAAGAGGCATGACTTTATTTCATGAAATAGCTAGATTTAGTATTATTACACTTGAGGAATTGGTCTAACTGATCATGCCTGAGAGAAACCGCATCAATATCCGACTTTTACACATAATAAACTGCAATTAAAAGTTCCAGCATAGGTTTTTCATCATACAGTATCTGGAAAACATGGGCGTGAAGCAATGAATCCAATGACACAAAAGTGATATTTACTCCTTGAAAGCTAGACCACATCTGATCATTACTACTTCCGTAGGACTTAGTAACCTAATTTAACCACAATTCCTGCCAATATGCATAGTTAGCAACATCGAAAACGTCGCTGGAACAATATATGTCGAAACACACAACTTTTTTTTGACAAAATAAATATAATATATTAAACATTACGGAGTACCATCAGTTACAACATTAAGGAAACTACAAGCCTTGAGGACATTCATAATTCCCATTGCGGCTAAACTGCAACATACATCACTACTAATATTGTTTTACCAAATACACATAACCATACTTATCCGTTCTAGGTTATTTAACACAAAAGGGATAGGTTTATCAAAAAGCTGGTGGCTTTTTGCATGCTTGAGTGCCTCCTTTGCCATCTTGTGAGCTACCTTGTTTCCTTCTCGAAAGTTATGGCTGATCTTGGGCTGCTTCAGCTGGTGATGAACCACCTGCAAGTAAAAATTGTCATGTTGTGAGGAACATAGTCAGAATGTAGTGATTTGATTACCTTTGTTGCATCAGTTTCAACGACCAGTGGTGTATATCCATTGCTTAGAGCAATCGTAAGTGAGGGCTTCCAATTCTGCCTGTAGGGGGGAGCTTTAGGGGTAGGAGTGTTGATAACCCATTATCCACTTTCCCATATGGTCTCTAAATACTCCTCCTATGCCTCTCATGTTTGCACTTTCTTTGAAGGCCCATCAAGATTTAATTTGAAAGAATTTTGAGGCGGTTAGTGCCATGCAGCCTCAATTGCATGTGAATGAACAATAAAGTGTTCGTTTATGGCGAGTAGCTTATATTCTAATGCTAGTGAAATTGCATGAGAGGGGTTATAATACATAGTCATGTTTCGCCAAATACTCCACGGGACAAAGGGGTAGAGATCCTCCCATTTAAGGTAAGGAGAGGGAGTGAAAGAGTTTAGGTTTCTAATTTGATGGAGCCAGTGTGTGCCATTGTGATTGGAGAGAAACCTAAACCCAATGCTGCCCAATAATGCATGGCTGCGTCACAAGCTATAAAAATGTGTTCAATGGTTTCAGTTTCCTTTTTACACACATGACATAAATGATCAATATTCAAACCTATATGGTTAAGGTATGAGCGTGTGGGCAGTCTTTTATGAAGGCATTTCTACAACAAGAATTTTTCTTATTTGGGCAGTGAGTATCCCAAATTCACTTAAAATCTGCAGAGTTGATTTCATTTGGTTGAATTAGTTTGTAGCAACTTTTTGACGAAAAAGTTCCATTTCCTGTTAATTCCCAGTAACATGAGTCATAAGCCTCATGTAGAGGATGAATTGAGAGGATAGCATTCTTAATGGGTTGAGGAAGGTTAAAGGAAATATTTGTTAAGTCTCATTTATTGTCAGTCCAAATGTCTTCGATGGTAAGGTTATTGCTAGGAATTGTGAGAGGTCCCTCTTATAGATTTCTTAGCAAAGAAGCTTTAGGGATCAAGTTTGTATCCCAGATGTTCACAGGAGAATTTGTGTGTGGGATCCATTTTAAATCTTTATTGCAAATTTCTCACCCTTTTACTATACTTTTCCACTATACTTTTCCAAATAAAAGAAGTATTTTTTAAATTAGTGAAGGAGTCATAAAGGGAGGTGAGTATTTTTGGCCAATGAAGGTTAGAGTTTAGGATGAGTTTCCAGGAGAGGTTAGGCAGGGTTACTAGGTTTTTTTTCTTTTGTTGAGCGGATGCCAAGCCCCTTTTGTTTTTATCCTTTGGCAGAAGTATCCCAAGAGACTAGATGAATGTTTTTTGAGTTCATAGCGGATCCGCAGATAAAATTTCTCTGGATTTTGTCAGTGTGTTTGATAATACTAGTGGGAAGGTAGTTATACTGCATGACATGGTTAGGATACTGCTTAGGGAAGCAGAGGCAAGAGTTGTTCTCCCTGCCATATTAAGAAAATTTAATTTTCAGGAGGTCAATTTATTTGCCATATTGTCAAGGATAAACTGGCAATCGGAAGGTCTAGGCCTGTTGTTTGTAATTGGAAAACCTAGGTATTTTTCAAAGCTATTATTAATTTTATATTGAATAATTTTGATAAAGCCTTTGAAGTATGAGTGGGGCAGTTTTTGGAGATAATATTTTTTTACTTTGAGAAGTTTATTTTTTGGCCTGACAAAATGCAAAAAGAATTTAGGCAATTGAGAATAGATTCGGGGATTTTTTTTTTTCAATCTTTCACATTAGAGTTAGATCATCCGCATAGAATAGATGGGATAAATGGTATTGATTCTTTCCCATCTTGATGGAAGAACAAGTACCAATATCAACTTGGTGGTTGATTTGAATGGAAAGCATTTCCATACAAAGGATAAAAATATAGGGAGATAAAGGGTGTCCCTGCCTAATACCTCTAATAGGAGAGAAGAAATTACTCTTGCTACCATTAAGTAAGATTGATATCTTGCTGTTGTGATACAAGACATAACTAGGGAAGAGATTTTTCAAGGGAAATTAAAATGACGAAGGGTTCTGTATATAAAAGACCATTCTAATCGGTCAAAAGCCTTTTCTAGGTCTATTTTCATAACCAAGTTTGCATTTGTTCCTTTTATTTTGTTTGTGCATTTTGAGCATTAGTTCCTGAATAATAATAGCGTTATCACTAGTATGTCTACCTTTGATAAAATTAGGGGTGGCAATTTGAGCCCAAACCCATTCAACCCGCCCAACCCGTCCAAAGATTAATGGGTTGGGCTACAAACATTTTAGCTCATAGGTCTATTTGGGTTGAGCCCAAGTTAACCCATTATTTTTTATATCACATTCTGACCCATTAAGTATCCCAAATATAACCCATGAAACTCACTCAAAAGAAAAGAGATCTCAACCCAACTTATCTAGAAATTTACTTAGTTGCCTAAATTTTACTTTTTTTTTTGTATTGTCAATTTTCTATTTTTTTTTTTCTGAACCACCCATCCACCCCTACCCCCTACCACCACCAACACCCCCTCCCCCACAAATCCCGTTAA